>PJAB01001095.1:0-17334 GCA_002887195.1 Chrysochromulina parva
GCGGTTAGCCGTTGCCGTTAGGCGCGTGGCGTAACCTGCCCGGCCGCGCGCCCCGTCTGGCCGTTGACGAAACCTCGGTTTCGTCAGCCGTTGACGAGACGCGTGGCGGGGCCCCACCGCATGCGACCCCGGGCAGGACCTATAGTCCCCGTGCCCGGACACTCGGTACACTAGCTTGTGTACCGAATACACAGACTTCTGACTGACACAGGTGCGGCGAAGGGTGAGGGCCACGGAGAGAGGGGCGGAGAGGATCGCGGATCCGCACCATTGGAGTCGGTGTGGAAGCCTGAGAGGGAACAAATCGACTTTCGTCTCGATTTCGGATCCTCCGGAGACCCTCCGACTCAGACTGGATTTCGTCAATCACGGTTCGTCACGAACTTAGTCGTTTCAAACGCCGTGATGAGCGCATCGAGTGTAGTGGACGTCTGGGATTTGGATCATCGTCTCTCGCCCTCTCAGCTCTCTGCCCTTGTTCATAACCGCGTTAAGTGCTTAACTTAGAGTAGACTCAACCCTTGGTAGACTGTGCGCTACACGACACACACCACATGTTGACGACACACCGCCGTAACATCCGATATGATCCACATGTGAGCCGCGTGATGCCGCTGTTCCTCCCTCGCCACTGCGCACGCACTCAGTCAGTAAAGAAGTCTCGATCGGGGATGCGTTCCGAGTTGTAGGTATTCGCGTGCAGCTGGAACGAGAAGACGTGGAACCGCATCTTGACGTGAATAGGCGTCGTGCCGAGCGTGAGCTGCGAGCATACGAGATCATGGCGAGATCAGAACGAGATCAGAAAGTCAGTCTGGAGTAGTCTCGAGTGTCTCCTGCACCCTTCTACCCTCAGGGGGCCATCAGGGGCGATCACACATCAGAGCAGAGGTACTCCTCGTAAGCGATCACCTGCGCGTACGCGCTCTCCGAGATCAAAAAGTCCGCACCGTCCTTGGCGCACGTGACCCAGCCCGCGGGGACGCTCGTCGCGCTCTCGAAGGCGACACGCGCTCGGAAAGTGCCAGGGACCACCTCGCGCCGCTCGATGATGTACGCGGTATCTCCCTTGTGGAGCTCGCTCAATCTCGGGTTCGCCTGATGACGAGTGGCAATCAGTGGCAATTAGCGGCACTCGGGTCTCTTCCTGGTGGAGCTCGCTCAATCTCGGACTCAATCTCGGGCTCAATCTCGGGCTCAATCTCGGGCTCAATCTCGCGCTCAATCTCGGGCACACCTTGTCGGGGTCGACACTCGCGTCTTCGCGAACGGGGAGCGTCTTCGTCGCCACGACGGGGAAGGCGGAGAGCAGTGCCGCGGACGAGGAGGCTCCGATGCCGAGGGCACGGCCGGGGCTGCCCGGTGGCGCAGCTCGAGGGCTCGTCGTCATATTGAGGTGCTCATCAGGCGAGTGGAACCTGCGCGCTCGAGGGACACTCAGAGACCATCAAGGGGCACTCAAGGGGCACTCAAGGGGCACTCAAGGGGGCGATCCAGAGGGGCAATCGATGGGGGGGCACGTACGGGATCTCGAGCAATCGGAGCATCTCGATGGCCTGGCTCCGTAGCCACTTGGACGGCGTCTGCGCGAGAGAGAGCCAGACCTCCGAGCCTCCGCTTGTTCGTATGGCGTCTCGAGCCGCCGCGTCGTTGCACACGCAGAGCAGGCATGCGGCGGCAAAGCCACGTGTCTCTGCGTGATTCCTCATCAACATCTGGATGAGGGGCTGGATGGCACCTTCCTCGACGATCTCTTTGTCGTACACGCCCTCCTTACCTTCGGACAGTCCCCAGAGTGTGCATGCCGAGTGGCGCTGCGTCATCACGGACTGAATGGGAGAGAGGCGAGTGAGATCGAAGGAGATAGGATCAGATTGGATGAGAGGGTGAGCGCACATATCGCAATCAGATCGCAATTAGATCGCAATCAGATCGCAATCAGATCGCAATCAGATCGCAATCATATCGCAATCAGATCGCAATCCGTTCACAATCAGATCATAATCGCAATCAGATGTGGGCTCAGAAGTCATCCGGTGCAATGACGAGTCGATGCACTCCGAGGCACCCTCCAAGACACACTCCGAGGAAAGTACACATGGTCGGAGAGGAGCGCTGCCGTTGCTTCTCTGATGAGGGAGGCAATCAGAGGCAATCAGAGGTCATCAGTGGTCATCACACCTGGTCGGAGAGGAGTGCGACGAGAGGCGCGACGCCGCCCGCTTGCACGATCGCCTTCTTTGGGCCGCCCTGGCTGCGTGCCAGCATCGAGAGCACGGCCGCGGCGTACTCGCTCGCCTCCGCGGACTCGCTCGCAAGCAGCGCCACGAGCGGCGGGATAGCACCGGCGCCCACCATGGCGCTCTTGTTGTCGCCGACGGCGGCAAGGTGCCACAGAGCGCCGGCGGCAAAGCGCTGCGCCTCGGCGGTGCCATGTGCGAGCAGCGCCACGAGCGGCGCGATGCCGCCCGCCGCGGCGATTTTCTCCTTGTTGGTGCCGATGGCAGCGAGGAACCAGAGCGTGCCTGCAGCATGCGTCGCCGCCTTGGACGATTCGGACGAGAGCATTTGGACGAGGGGGATTGCGGCGCCCGCCTGGACGATGGCGAGCTTGTTCTCGCTCAGCCTCGCCAAGTCGCAAAGCACGGCCGCCGCGCGCTCCTGCGGAGTGTCGGAGCGGACACGTCGGCCGTCGCCGAGCAGACGAACGAGGGGCTCGACGGCCTTTGCGTGTGTGATAGCCTTGCGGTTCTCAGTCGAACGGGCGGCCAGGACAGCAAGAGCCTCCGCTGCTTTGAGCTGCGCGCCGGCGTTGCGCACGTCGAGCACGATCACGAGCTGGCGCACGACGGCGTTGCGTGACTCCTCGTCGTGTGAGGCGAGGAAGAGGAGCGCGCCCACGGCATGCGCTTGCGTTTCCTTCGAGTCCGAGCCGAGCAGTGTCACGAGCGGCCCGATCGCGCCCGCCTTGGCGAGGGAGATCTGATTCTCGAGGTGATCTCGCGCGAGAGATTCGAGAGCGGCGGCGGTGTACTGCTGCGTGATCTCGTTGCCCGTGCTCAGCAGCACGATGAGCGGCGCAATGCCGCCTGGAGCGGGAGGTCACG
Source organism: Chrysochromulina parva (assembly GCA_002887195.1). Taxonomy (NCBI): domain Eukaryota; phylum Haptophyta; order Prymnesiales; family Chrysochromulinaceae; genus Chrysochromulina; species Chrysochromulina parva. The sequence goes on from PJAB01001095.1 coordinate 3,108, forward strand.
GGAGGGTACGGGAGGGTACGGGAGGGTGCATTGTGTAGGTGAGGGCTCGGGTGAGGGTAGGGTGAGGGCTCGGGTGAGGGCTCGGGTGAGGGCTTGGGGTAGGCTCTCTGAGCTCGCGGGCTGGGGTGAGGGCTCGTCAGGGTTCGTCAGGGTTCGTCAGGGTACATCAGGGTTCATCGGGGTTCATCAGGGTTCGTCAGGGTTCGTCAGGGTAGGGCACTCTGAGCTCGCACCTGCTCGCGGGATGCTGGATTGGTTCTCCTCCAACTGGCCCAGGTGCCACACGGCCTTGGTGGCGCTCTCCTGAGCGCTCGTGCGAGCGTCCATGAGGAGATCGAGCAAGGGCGGGATGCCGTTCTCTTCGGCGACGGTGATCTGATTGACCGGGTGGTCCTTGACCAGCGTGGCAAGCGCCCAGGCCGCATCGATGGCAAGGCGCAGGGCGAGTGTGGCCGACTTATTCTCCGGGGCCGAGGGGCCCGCACTCATCGTGATTCGGCTCGTCATCTGGCCGTCCCTGTTCGTCGTGATGGTGGTCGTCGAGGTGGCGCCGTACTTTACGGACCAGCTGCTCATCATCCCGACCAGCAGCTCGATCGCCCCCTCCTCCGCAATCTGCGTCTGCGTGTCGGGATTCTCGAGCGCGATCTCCGAGAGCGCCCGAGCTGCAATCTCCGGCGGACCGAGCGTCGGGTCCGCGAGCCAGCCCACGAAGGCTGACACGCCGCCCGCCTCCGCGATCTCATTGGCGGCACCCGCCCGACGAGCGAGCTGCGCGAGAGAGTGAGCTGCGTGCTCCTTCGCGTCGGCGTTCCCCACTGTGAGGAGGAGCACTAGGGGACCGATGCCGCCCACCTCCTTGACAGCCCGAGCGTTGTCGCCAATGGGAGTGAGGCCCGAGAGGACGCGCGCTGCATGCTCTTGCGCCACGTCGCTCAGCAGTGCCGCGTCACCGGCCATTCCGACGAGCGAGGCGATGAGGGCGGGGATGCCACCCGTCGCGACCATCGCCTCGCGCGACACTGCGTCCGTGATCGACGAGAGCGACCAGAGAGCGTACTCCTGCGCCTCCACATTGCCGTCCTTGAGCCCATCCTTGAGCAAGTTGATCAGTCCTCCAGTGTGCTGCGCGCCCCCACCCTTGGCCGTGTTCACGACCCGTCCGCCCTTTTGTCCGCCTGGCTTCTCGCCCGCCGCCATGTCGCGTAGCGCCTCGGAGGCGCGCTGACGCACGGACTCCGCCGGTGAAGAAAGCAGCTTGACGAGCTCCTGAGTCATGATGGATCGGGACAGTTTGATGAGAGAGGCCATCCACACGCAATCAGATGCACTCAGATAGTACTCAGACGCCCACAGGGGCTAGCAGGGGCGAGTAAGGGGCGAGAACGCTCAGGAGAACGCTCCTGAGTCACGACCGATCGGAATTCGGCTGAACGCAGCGCGATGAGGGCGAGGCCCTGGGCCGCCATCCCCATCGCCTTGGGCGATCCGCGCTCCAGTTGCCTCACAAGCTCCGGAACCGCGCCTGCCTTGGCGATGGAGGCGCGGTTCTCGGGATCTCGGGCGAGATTCTTGAGCAGCTGCGTCACGTGCTCCTGCGCGGAGGCGGAGCCGGTGGCCAAGAGCTCGACGAGTCCCTCGGCTATGTCCTTTTGGTTCGAGAGGTTGTTCTTGACGAGCATCTGGAGCGCCCCCGCCGCTTGCTCCTTCACCTCCTCGGAGCCGCCATCGAGCAGTGAGACGAGCAGAGGGATGGCGCCGGCGTCTGCAATCGAGACCCGGTTCGTCTGCGACTCAGCCAGCCAGAGCAGAGCGCCAGCGGAGGTCTCCTGAGCGCCGAGGCTGCCCGTCCTGAGAAGGCAGACTAGTGGCGCCTGCACACGACACACACACGAGACCATCATCAATACATCATCAAGGCGCAATCGATGGGCCATCGAGGGCCTATCGAGAGGGTCATCGAGGGCTTATCGAGAGGCGTCCACTCACGATGCCTCCCGCCTCCGCAATGGTCTGCTGGTTGTCCGGATTTCCAGGGTTCCCGGCCAAGCTCCAGAGAGCACCGGCAACGTCACGGTGCACATCTGGAGGGCCATGGAGGAGGGCAATGAGGGATGGGATGCCTCCGGCCTCCGCCACGCCTCGCTGGTTGTCCGGATTCCGTGCCGCCATCGCCCAGACCGCCGCCGCCATCTCCCGCTGCCCGTCGATCGATGGATTGTGCTTCGGGTCGAGCAGCGTCACCAGCAGAGCCACTCCCCCGGCCACGGCTACTGCGGCTTGATTTCGTGCCTGCGCTTGCGTCCGAGCACTCAGCACCGGCGTGTACTCTCGCAGCCCAGTCGACTCGGGGGCGTTGGCGCGCGCAAAGTTGGCGATCGCGCGAGCGGCACGCGCAGCAGCCTGCAGGTCCGTCGAGCCGAGCAGCGCCACCAGTTGCTGCGCAATCGACTGCTCATTGCTCGGGTTGTCGAGGGCGAGGGCGGCGAGCGCGCCGGCGGCTTGCTCATAGGTCCGATCGCTCACGAAGCCGGTGGCAGTGCCGAGCCCGAGGACGTGGACGAGGGCCGCGATGCCGCCCGCCGCAGCGATCGCCTGCTGCGCCTCGTGATTCTCCGTCGCAAGCGACCAGAGGGCCGAAGCCGCCTGCAGCACGACGAGCCGTCGATGAGAGACGCCATCAGACACACTCAGATGCCATCAGGAACGATCAGGCGACTCTTCCTTGGCACGACTCGTCGAGCAATCAGACGCCATCAGACGCCATCAGAGGCCATCAGATGCAATCACCTCTTCTTTGGCACGGCTCGCGGTAGGCTCGTCGAGGAGCCGCACGAGGGGCTCAACGCCTCCCGCCGCCGCCACCTTATCTTGGATCTTGCGGTTGCCGCTCGCCAGCACGGAGAGGGCGCACGCCACGTAGCTTCGCAATACGTCGGCAGCGAGCCCCGGGTCGAGCAGGGACACGAGCTTGAGAATGCCTGAGTGGCTCTCGACGGCGTCTTGGTTCTCCGTGTTCTCCTTGCAGAGCGCTGCGATGGCCCCAGCGCCTCGCTGGCGCACATATTGATCGTCGAGGTCCAACAGCGCCACGAGCCGTTTGAGAGCGCCTGCTTCGGCGACGAGGCGCTGAGTATCCGGCTGTCCACTCGCAAGGAACTGCAGCGCCCCCGCCGCCTCGGCCCGTGTGGCCGAGGGCGTCTCCTTCCACTGGTTGGTCTGCTCGTTCCGCGTGCGGTCGTTGATCAGATTGACGAGGATGGGCACCGCTCCCTCGGCGAGGATCAGATTCTTGTTCCGGGTGGATCGCCGGGCGAGGTCGCCCAGGACGGCGGATGCCTTCGCCTGTGCGACAGACGATTCGGACGAGAGGAGTGCGACGAGCGAACGGATGCCGTTGTTGGCGGCGATCGTGTCGACGTTGCCGTCGGATGCCTGCGACAGGTGCGAGAGCACCGCGGCCGCGAGTTCCTGAGCTTTGACCGAGGTGTGCTTGTCGTTGCCCTTCATCTGAAGCACGAGGCCGCGGATGGCGCCCGTCTTCGAGATGGCGGCGAGGTTGTCCGCGTCGTCCGCGAGCGTCAGGAGCAGGAGCCCCACGTGCTCCTGTGCCTCGGCCGTGCCCGTGCCCAGCAGTGCCACGAGTGAAGCGGCGATGGCGAGCTGTGTCGACAGAGATCGTAGCGACAGATTCATCAGAGCACGCGAGACCTCCTTCTTGACCTCGAGCACGCCCACGGAGAGCAAATTGACGAGGGGCGAGATCGCGCCCGCGTTCACGATGATCACCTGATGAGGGAGGGAATCAGGAGGCACTCAAGAGACACTCAAGGGGCACTCAAGAGATCATCGGAGCCAGGGGCAAGATCGCGCCCGCGCTCACCGGCGAGCTCGGGTTCATCGCCGCCAGTTCCGAGATGACGTGGGCCGTTCGCCGCTGGGTGCCCGTGTTCTCGTTGGCAAGCAGCGCGACGAGGTTCTTGCTCGACTGGATCTGGTTCTCGACGTTATTGGTCGCGAGCCGCAGCAGCGCTTCCGCCGCATGCTCGTGGGCGAGGTCTGTGCCATCGTCGAGGATGTTCACGAGGGGCAGGATGCCGTTGGCCCCTGCGGTCACGGGGGTCGATTCACGAAGCTCTCCGATGAGGAACAGAAGGGGGAGCCAGCATGGTATACGGATGGTACAAGGATGGGCGCCTGCCCGAGGGCCGGGGATCGAACGTCAGCGGCGCACGAGCGATGGCCACACGATTCAGAGGATCCTGAGCGAGGTGCATCAGCGCGCCCGCCGCATTCTCGCGCGCAAGCCGATTGGCCGAGGAGAGCATCGAGACCAAAGGAGTGATCCCTGCGTGCAACGAGGGAGGCCACTTCAGAGACGCATTCAAAGGGCGCGGCCTCTTGAGCTTATGTTGAGCTCATGCGGCGACAGAGGTGGTAGAAAGCTGCGGAAAGGGATGGATCGCGATCGCGCGCGCGCACCTCCCGCTTCGGCGATGAGCACCAGCCGGTCCGAGCTTCGACCCTCCTCTTCCTCCCCTCCCTCAAGCGCCTCGGCACTCGTGCCTGCCGCGGGGGCTATCTCGACCTCCAACCCGTGCTTCGCCTGAAAGCTCTTCCAGAAAATCTCAAACTCACCGAGCTGCAGCTCGCCGTCGCCGTTCTCGTCCACCACATCGATCAGCTGCTGGACGTCTTCGGACGAAACCTTGAGCGAAACCGTAGACGCGGAGCCGTCGCCGTCCAATTTAGGCAAGAGCGCCGCCTTGAGCACCTCGACCGTGATGCTCCCCGTCGCCTGCGTGTCGAGCACACGGAACGCGGCGGTGTGCGACATGCTCGGCGTCACACCGGAAGATTCCGAGAAGCCGACACTACCCAAGCGCTTCAACGAGTCCACATCGATACCGAGGGCCATCGCCTTTTGTCTCTCGCGCTCGGCTATTGCCCCACTCGCTAGCTCCGACAGCCCCGCGGCGGCGATCTCCATCGCTTTCTGCGAGCCTGTCTTGGTGAGCTGCACAAGCTCAGGGATGGTGCCGCACTCGACGATGGCATTCTGGTTCTCAATCTGCTGCGACAGATTGAGGATGGCGCGCACCTGCATGCAACGATCGAGGCACGCAGAGACCCTATCGGAGACGCAATCCAAGGCACGCAGAGACCCTCTCAGAGACGCAATCCAATAGCAATCCAAGGCACGCAGAGACCCTCTCGGAGACGCAATCCAAGGTCTCAATCTGCGGCGGCAGGTCGAGTACATGCCGAGGACGCACCGCATGCTCCTGCCCAACCTTCGAGGGAGGGATTTGCCGAATGAACTGGATGAGGCTGGGGATGCCGCCGAGCGCAATGATGGCGTCTTGCATCGCGGAGCTCTTGTATGCCAGGTCGGCAAGTGCGGCGGCCGCTTGCTCTTGCATCCCGATCTCGCACTTTTCGCATGCAAGCCCGATAGGACGGATCATGAAACACTGAAGGCCGTGCAGGTTGGAGCCATCGAGCATCGAGATGAGCCGCTTCGTCCCCTTCTCTTCGTGGAACATCTTCCTGCGCTCATCGGAGCCACCGACCAAGCTGCTGGTGCCCGACTCGGCGCCGCGATGAGTGCTCGACTCCTCGGCGTCGTGACGAGCGGCGCCCTCATGGTCGGCGATCACGAGGTGCGAGATCGTGCGAGCTGCAATCTCGGGCGTGCCCATCGCCGGCGAGATCAGCAGCTCGCTCAGCCGCTTGATGCCCCCCGCCGCGGCGATCAGATCTCGATTCTTGGGCACCAGGGCAAGCTCGGCGAGGCAAGCGCAGGCCCAGTAGATGGCGCCGGGAGAACCCTCGTTGAGCAGCCTCACGAGGGGCTTGATGCCGCCGCGCTCGGCGATGGCCTCCGAGATCGCGGGCGTTCCGCGCGTGAGGCGCACGAGGTTGATGGCCGCAAGCTCCTGGGGAGCCTCGTTCTCCTTCGGCGTCAGCTTCTCATTCCCGATGATCATCTGGACGAAGGGCTTGATAGCCCCCGCGTCGGCAATCAGGGTCTGGTTGTCGACGATGGAGGCGATGTGGAACATCGCGCGCGCCGCACAGTCCTGAGCTTGGGGCGAGCTCCGCTGAATGAGCTTGATGAGCGGCGCAATCCCCTGGCATTTGGCCACGAGGACCTGGGTCATCGGGTTCTCGATCACCGTGCACAGGAGCGCTTGAGCCGCCTGCGCCTGCACGTTGATCGCCGGGCCCGCGAGCCATTGGACAAGCAAGGGGATACCACCGATCTTGGCGAGCGCCACCTGAGGGGGGAGGCAATCAGCATGCACTCCGACGCAGTCAGCATGCAATCGAGGGTACTCGGATGCAATCAGCATGCAATCGAGGGTACTCGGATGCGGCCAATCTCTATTCCGATTCGACCAAGGGGATGCGGCCGATCTATGCGAACTATATGCGAGCGGACCTGGTTGGCGTAGCTGTCGGAGGCGAAGGCGCCGCACGTCATGAGCACACGCACGGCTCGGTCCGCAGCCTTGGCCGCCGGAGAGCCGAGGAGCCCAACTAGGCGCTTTGAGATGAGGGCGCGATTGTCGACATGCTTTGCGGAGAGAGCGCAGAGGGCGCCGGAGACGCATCTGATGAGGGAGGACAATCGACGTGCACTCAGAGTCCATCACCATGCACTCAGAGGGGCCAGGGGCCCTGCACTCGGAAGTCCATCAGCATGCACTCAGAGGGGCCCTGCACTCAGAGCGCCTGTGACGCACTCCTGCGACTTGTCGGAGGTGCCCGTCACGAGCAGACCAAGGAGAGGGTCAATGCCGCCCAGCTTGGCGATCGTATCCTTATTGAAGGGGTGGTCAGTCGCGAGCGACCAGATCGCGCTCGCACTCCGATCACGAGCCTCGTCAGAGCCATCGCGCACGAGGGTGCAGAGCGGAGCCACCGCGCCCGTGCGCGCGACCATGCCCTGATTCTCAAAGTGAGTGCGCGCGAGGCTGGCGATCGCCGCCGCGGCGTTGGATTGCATCTGCGGCTCGGTCGAGCCGAGCATAGCCACGATTGGCGGGATGGCCCCCGCTTCGGCGATCGCATCTTGGTTCGCCTGATTGCCCTTGGCCATCTCCTTGATGGCCTCCGCCACGAGTGTACATAAGCGTATGAAGGAGTAGTCCTTGGTGCCCCCTGGACTGAACCCGAGGAGGACAGACACGAGCTTGGGGATGCCCCCCGCTTCGGAGAAGGCGGTCTGGTTGGGTTTACTCTTGCGGCATAGCTCCGTGATCGCAAGCACCGAGTTCTCCTTTGACCTGTGGGAAGGGGTGGGGTGGCGCCAAATGATTACTTGCATGCGGTCGTGGGTTGTCGTGGTCGAGCACCGAGCTCTGCTTTGACCTGTGGGTTGTGCGAGTCAAGGAGAGCGAGCAGCGGCGGACGAGGGAGGCAATCAGCATGCACTCTGGCGCAATCAGCCTGCAAGTGACCTTGGATTGTGCGAGTCGAGGAGAGCTAGCAGTGGCGGGATGCCATTCGCCTCGATGATGCAGTTGCGATTGCCCTCCGACTCGCGCGCCAAATTGGACAGGGCCGCCGCCGACTGCACGCGAGAGAAGGGCACTCGGATGCCATTAGAGCCTTTCCGGGGTCCCCAGGGGAACTACTCTCTCCGGGGTAGGTACTCACGGGGCAGAATACTCTGGGGTAGGTACTCTGGGGTAGGTACTCAGCATGCCTGCTCTTGCCCTAGGAGCGCATCGGGGTTCTGGAGCATCTCGACGAGCTTCTTGATGATGAGCGCGCGGTTTGCATGCTCGATCGAGAGTCGCACGAGTGCACCTTCGGCGAGCTTGCGTGCGCGCTCGTTGTCGCACGCGAGCACGTTCGTGATCAACCCGATGCCGTCACATTCGGTGATGGCGAGCCGGTTGTGCTCGTTTGACGCGAGGGCATGGAGTGCGCCCGCGGACTCGGTCTGCGCTTCTGTCCCTTCAGAACCATCGAGGAGTAGCACGAGGGGAGCAATGGCGCCCGCCTCGGCAATAGCGAGCTGCGTCGCCTCATGGTCTGTTGAGAGACGTGCCAGGGCGGTGGCCGCGAAGCGCTTGGCTACACTCCCGTGCTCCTGTGCAGCAAGAGCTCGAGCGGTGCTCAGCTGATGATTGAGGCCATCAGGGCACACTCAGGTCGCCATCAGGGCTGATGATTGAGGCCATCAGGGCACACTCAGGTCGCCATCAGGGGGCACTCGTCGCTCCTGCAGCAAGACCACAAGCGGCGGGATGCCGCCGGCCGACACAATCTTGTCGCGAGCTCCCGGATCGATGGCGAGGTCCGCGAGGGCCTTGGCGGCGTTCTCGAGCACCACCTCAGGCGAGGGTGGTCGGCGATCTGGTCGTATGAGGTTGATGAGGGGTAGCACTCCTCCCTGCTTCGTGATCGCCGCTCGGGTCTCCTCGTTATTGAGCGCGAGCTTGGACAGTGCATCGGCGGCCTGCTGCTGTATCTCCACGCGGAGATCTGCGAGCTTGTCGATGAGCTTGGACACGCCGCCGGACTGGGCGACCACCGCCTGGCACGCAGGCGAGATGGAGAGAGAGAGAGACCAGAGCGCATAGTCCTGTGCGTCGGGGATGCCTTTGATGAGCAGCTCGACCAAGGCCGCCGGATCGCCCGCCCGAGCAATCGCGTCGTGCGCGCTCGGGTTTTCCTTGACGAGGCTCCACAGCGCCTGGGCCGCTCGCTGCTGCGCCGCTTCGGATCCCGTGGAGAGCAGCTCGATGAGCATCTGCGTCACTTGGATCTGGTTCGCCTCGTTGTCGCGCCCGAGGGAGCCGAGGGCTGCGGCCGCGCGCTTTGACGAGAAGGCATGCCCCATCCCGAGCAGCATCACGAGTGGCCCGATGGTCGACGCGTCTGCGATGGCGACCTTGATGTCGGTGGCCTCGGACAGGGACCAGAGCGCTCCCGCGACCTCTGCCTTCACGGGCCCGCTCTGCGACAGCTTCATCAGGGACGAGAGGTGCAAGACCCCACCCATCTGGACGACCGCCTTTTGGTTCGCCGGGTTGCCGCACGTGATCTCCATCATCGCGTGCGCAACATGCGCTTGGACGTCCGCATCGGGATTCTTCTCGGTGTCGAGCAGCTGGACGAGCAGCTTGAGCCCGCCCATGCGCGAGATCGCGTCCTGGATCTCCTTGTTGTTGCGCGCGAGCTCGCCCAAGGCGGCGCTCCCCTACGATCGACCATCGGAGGTGACCGTCAGCACGCAATCAACATGCAATCAGCACGCACTCTCAGCACGCACTCTCAGCACGCACTCAGCATGCACTCAGCATGCAATCATCAATCCTGCCACCTTCGATGGACCATCGGCACTCAGCATGCATTCATCAATCCTGCCACCTTCGATGGACCATCGGCACTCAGCATGCAATCATCAATCCTGCCACCTTCGATTGGACCATCGGGTATCGCGAGCTGAGCAACGCCTGCAACGGCCCAATGCCGCCCGCCTTGGCGATGAGCGTCTGCGTCTCGACATTGTCGCGCGCGAGCTCGGCGAGCGCGGCCGCCGCGGCCACCTGCGAGTCCTTGCTGCGCAAATTGAGGAGCATCAGCAGAGGAGCGATACCACCAGCTTGGGCCACTCTCAACTGGATCTCCCGATTGCGTTCGCACAGGTGCGCGATGGCATCCGCGGCGGGCGTCTGTGCCTTGCCCACGCTAAGGAGCTGTAGTAGCAGCGGGATCGCGCCCGCCTTCACGATCGCCGCCTGCCCTTCGACAGCGTCGTACTGGGCGGCGTTCGCGAGCGCCTGCGACGCAAACGCTTGCGCGGCCGCTGACGAGTTGATCAGCATCGCGACCAGCGGCTGTATGCAGCCCGCGGCGAGCATAGGCTTCTGGTAGGACGGCTCGGCGTTCAGCGCGGCGAGCGCAGAGGCCGCCGCCTCCTGCACTTTCGAGCCGCCCGACTTGAGCAGCTTCACGAGCGGCACGATCGCGCCTGCCGCAACGATCGCCGATTGGATCTCGGGCTTGTCGGTACAGAGCGCGTGGAGAGCACCCGCGGCTGCGCCCTGCGCCTTGCTGGTGCCGGTGGCCAAAATACTCACCAGCGGTCCCACGGCTCCCGCCTCGTACACAACCTGACAATGTTCAAAGTGGTTCTGTCCAGCCAGGCTGCACAGGGCGACGGCTGCGCTCTCCCTGGCCTCCTGGTCGCCGGTCGTGGCCGTTTTGACGAGCATGGCCACGACCGTAGGCACGCCACCCTCGCCACCCATGCGCGTGATGTCTTGAGCCGTGATGCGGCCCGCGCCGCGCCGCACCATCGGGGCTACGGCCGGTGAGGAGGGGCCGCAGCCGGTGAGGTGGCCAAAAGGGACACAGGAGCTCTCAAAAAGACCAACTGGAAGCATGTGGAAGTGGGCGTTGCATGCGACAAGGGAAGTTCGAAGAAGCCCGCTTGGGACGCAGGGACAGAACGCGCGGTCGGGTCTTCGTTATCTTAACGTTCACGCTTCACGCACTCTTCACAGACTCCACAGACTCCAACCCCTTCACTGCAGATCAAGGTCGGTTCGCGAGAGGCACGCCCTTCCATTTCATTGCGCACATAGGTTTGACACCCAAGTACTCGCCCGCCCTCCGAAGCACACTGGTGGCACTCAGTGGCACTCAGAAGCCATCAGAGGCTACATTGGCCATCAGTGGCCATCAGATGTGGTCGGGTCCGCACACATCACACAGCAGGCTCATTGACGGCTCCATCCTGCTCAACCCGTCAGTCAACATAGCAACGCCACGCGGCTGGGCGAGCGTGACGCCGGACGCGCTGCCCCGAAGCAAGCGCTACTCTGAGGTGCACCTCGTGGGCGGCGGCACATTACTCATGTGGCTGCTCGTAAAGGCAAAGTGTGCTCCGTTTGCGACCAGGATCATCTGTCACGGGCCAATGGTGCGACCAACTCCGGAGTCGTGTCAGCAGTGGCTCGGAGACGAGGCAAGGAGACGAGGCATAGAAGATGATGTGGACATATACGAGTGGCGCCGGCAGGCAGTCGTCCTCGGCGTGGGCGGCAACCTCCGAGCCATGGGAAAGGAGTGGCTGGAACCGCTGCTGCAAGAGGTCGCCATGGGCCGCTGCCATGTCTTGGCGGAGGACTTTGAAGCGATGCGTGTGCGGTGGGAGCGCAGCGGGCGTCTCATATACCGGCCGCTCGAGCCTTCCATTCTAGGGAGTCAGCTGCTGGGCTCGACCGACGACGTGCGCGCGACGGAGCAGGCGGTGACGAGACCATCGCTGGTGCAGTGCGCCGAGGATGAGTGCGATCTGCTCATGCAGCCCGGAAAGCCCTTTTTGGTCCCACGGGCACCAACGGTAGTGCCCCGCGAGAGGTAGCAAGGAAAGCCCACAGTGGGTCACGGGGACGGGCACCCACGCGTAGTGCCCCTCCCATAGCGCATAGGTAGCCGACCCTAGACCCTTCAATACTGTAGGGTAGCTCGTTCAGATAAAACTTACTCACTCTGTGCGTGGTACCGCTAGTAGGGCCTTACTAGTACTCGGGTTCCGCGGCCGTACACCGAGCATCATGCTGACGTCTGCTCCGTTTGCGTACGTGTACCGCCGACTAGATAGTCCGTCTGGAAAACTGCGCACTGAAGTCTGAATGCCGGTTCGCTCAAATGTGATTCTTCAAGGCCGCATCATTCTCTTGCGCACTCCTCGCCGACTTGACGACTGGCGCCACGCGTGAACCAGCCGAGAGCGATGCGCGACGCTTCTTCGTGATGGCGGCGGCGGCCTTTGCTAGGCCTACCTTGGCGGGCGTCTTCGCATCTGGAAGGGCGAGGGCCATCGGCGTCGCGCCGTCAAAGATCGTATGACCGGACGCGCGGCGTAGGCTGCGCACGAGCGCGTTCGCGTCGTGAGCTCGAGCAAACGATTGCTTCGCCCAGAACCCGATGCACGAGAGGTCTGCCTGGGTCAAAAGGAGCGGCCTCACGCCGCGCGCCGCCGCCTCTTTGCGGGCCATGGCCTTGAGGCTGCTGACGAGCATCGAGCCGACGCCGCCACGTGCACGCTCTGGGTGCACGGCCAGAGCGAGCACGTCGAACACGAGCACCGGCCCACCTCTCGGCTCTTTCGTCCTGAGGAGCCCGATTCGAAAGGTGGCGCCGCCGCTGACGTCCTCGCCGGCCGGGTCGAGGGTGAGGAGCGCGTGGCAAACGTCGGAGTGGTAGAAGGGCATCCCAGGGAGCTGCACGCTGTAGATGGCGCGGTACTCGGCCACCCGAACGTCCTCGGGCGCACCGCGAGTCGGGCGCCGACCTGGGAGCAACTGGAGCTTTGCGCTTGCGGGAGCACTCGATGGCAGAAACCCCTCCCGGCGCTGCCATCCCGGGATCGCGCACCACCCGGAAATGTCAAGATCGTCGAAGGAGCAGCCGCTTAGCGCCGCATCGCCAAGATCGAGGTCCGGATCAAGGCGACGCGTGGGCTTAGGCAGGCTGAGGGCGACGAGATCGGGTTGCTTGGGCTTGCGCGGCTTCTTAGACCGCTTCTTCTTGATGCCGCGCTGCTCGGGGGGCACATAGTCGTCATCATCCGCATCATCGTCGGAGCTGTCCTCGGAACCAAGGGATATGGCGTCATCCTCGGCCGATTTGTCGCTCTGCGACATCATGACAGCGTTTGAGTTCAGCAAAAGCGAGCGCGACTGGTTTCGGCCGATTTCGCGCATCGGGGATCCCTTGTGACCCGGTCCTAACAAGCTACAAGTACCAGCAAGCGGATAGTGTCATGACTGTTTGGGGCCAAGGGATGTACCCTGTCCTCTCCAGAAAGAAGACCTCCCCCTACCCCTTTGGGTCAAACGCTCGGCGGCTCGGCGCTCCTCGATCCAGGTGTGAAGTACTCAAGGGAAGTACTGAGCAACGGCTCCCTTTCGCGAGCCTACAGCCTCTGCTCCTAGGGTCCAAATACTGTAGCCTCCCTGCGTCGCTATCTTGTCAATTCTATCAGGCCATACCCATTACGGCTGTCCATCTGCGCTTTCAGCAGCGTCCATCGATTCCAGGTCGGTGATCTCGCGATACCCTGCCAGCGCCTCGCGAAGCAGCGGCTCCGCTGCTGCCAGATCGCCCTGAGCTCGCAGCAGCGCGCCCAGGCTCATGATCGACTTGAGCGTGTGTGGGTGCGTGTCGCCGAGCGTCGTGCGGCACCCTGCCACGGCCTCGCGAAGCAGCGGCTCCGCTGCCGCCAGATCGTCTTGATCTAGCAGCAGCACGCCCAGGTTGTTGATCGACTCGAGCGTGTCTGGGTGCGTGTCGCCAAGCGTCGCGCGACGCCCTGCCAGCGCATCGCGAAGAAGCGGCTCCGCTGCCGCCGGATCGTCCTGAGCTTGCAGCAGCACGCCCAGGTTGTTGATCGACGTGAGCGTGTCTGGGTGCGTGTCGCCAAGCGTCTCGCAATACCCTGCCACGGCCTCGCGAAGCAGCGGCTCCGCGGCAGCCATATCTTCCTGAGCTTGCAGCAGCACGCCCAGGTCGTTGATCGTCTTGAGCGTGTCTGGGTGCGTTCCGCCAAGCGTCGCGCGACGCCCAGCCACCACCTCGCGAAGAAGCGGCTCCGCTGCCGCCAGATCGCCCTGAGCTCGCAGCAGTGCGCCCAGGTCGTTGATCGACGTGAGCGTGTCTTGGTGCGTGTTACCGAGCGTCGCGCGGCACCCTGCCACTGCCTCGCGAAGCAGCGGCTCCGCTGCCGCCAGATCGTCCTGATCTAGCAGCAGCACGCCCAGGTCGTTGATCGACTCGAGCGTGTCTGGGTGCGTATCGCCGAGCGTCGCGCGGCGCCCTGCCAGCGCCTCGCGAAGTAGCGGCTCCGCTGCTGCCAGATCGCCCTGAGCTTGCAGAAGCGCACCCAGGCTGATGATTGACTTGAGCGTGTCTGGGTGCGTATCGCCGAGCGTCGCGCGGTACCCTGCCAGCTCATCAGCCCGTCGCTCACGTTGTTGCTCGGCCTCACGACGCATTTCGTCCTCGCGACGCTTGCGGCAAGCTACTATCACACCTTCCGCCGCCTCGATCTGCTCCGCGATCTCAGCCGTAGCTGCCTGGGCCCGCAGCACTGCCACCTGGGCCAGGGCTTCGGCTTCTTCACTGCCCGGGGTTCCTTTGACGATCGAAAGGCCCGACCGGGCCCGGCAAAGCGGGCAAGCGACGAGGCCATCAGATG
>PJAB01001096.1:0-17319 GCA_002887195.1 Chrysochromulina parva
GCCACGCGTACAGCATCCCCACCGCGTCGGGGTGCACCGCGCCGGTGGTCTCGATGACGATGAGGACGACCTGTCGGCCCTTGGCGAGGGCATCGGCGTAGTGCCCTGCGTGCCCAGCCAGTGTGTGTATTAACATGAAGACAAGCCGAGCGGTTGGCGTACTGGTAGGCTGGATATGCAGCGTGAGCCCGCTCGCCGCAGGCGTGTCAACCCAGACGAAGGAGGCGTACCGGCTGATGACGATGCCGCGAGCGTGCCGCGCCCGGCTATCAGGTCGATAAAGCGCGCAAACACCGTCATGGCACCCGCCCATTCGACTGGTCGGCTGCGCAAGCGCAATGCCGACGCGGACCTGGTCGACCCACACACGGCGTATTGCCAGATGCTCGTGACCATTGCGCAGCGGCGGCGGCTGTGGCGTACGAGCCTCTTCTTCCTTGTGTTTATGGCTATCGTTCTGGGCATCTACGGTGCCGCACGCCCGTGGCTCTTCGAGTCGCGTGGCAGTATGGCGTACGACCCTGCGGTCGGGCTCTCGATCGAGGTGGAGAGCTGCGATGTCGAACTGGTCGCCGGCGGCGCGGCACGGGTGGTCGTCGAGTCTCGTTCTGGTGTGGACGCGCCGCTACTCACGCCTGTGAGTGCGAGCTCCGACGGCCTCGCGTCCGTCGTCGCGCGCAATCCGTCGTGGCCGTGTGAGGCATCGCCACGGCCACCGCGTGGGGTGCCATTCGGTGCGTGTGCCACCATCTGCCGCGTGACGGTGACGGTCCCACCAGAGGCTGCCGAGGCCAACTTCACGATCGCGCAGCACGCGACTGACCGTTCGCACCCAAGCCTCACCCTGCGCGGCGTCACCGTTGGCGCACTCGCCTCAGCGCCCGGTCACGTGTTACCCTCGCTCTCGGTGCGCCTGCTCGAGAGTGTCGTCGCACGTGGCACGCAGCTCGCGTTACACGAGGGCTCCGTAGACGGGCGTGGCGCCTCGCTCGGCCCTGACACGCGCATTGCCATCAGCGGCGGCGGTTCAATCCGCCTCTTCGACGTGCCAGCGTATAGCGCCGAGGCTTCCCTCGCCCTTCGTCAGCCAATCGGCGCCGTGTGCGTCGCGACAGATCTGCCGCCCGCCGACGCCGTGATCGTCGAGAACGAGGTCGGCGACCCCTGGGGTGCGTGCCCCCTCGGGGATGCGAATGCAGTCGCGGACGGCACCTTCGCGGCTGTTCTCGGTGCCCAGTACGACGCCGATGGCGACGCGCACGTGAGCGCATCCGAGTTTCTGCAGGCGGCGGAGCGGATCGCATGCTGTGGCCCGGGTGCGCCGCACGTGTGCTCGTGCGCCGCGGAGGCGCGCGACCTGGGCGCCGACGGCAGCCCGGTGAGCGTACCCGACTTTGCAGCCCGCATGCATGCATTGAACTGGACCTCACTCGTTGACCTCACCGCCGCGCGTCGCTCAAGTGGCGAGGCTGGCAGCCTGTCGGCATTCATGTCGGTATCCCCTCTGGCGCCCGAGATGAGCTGCCTGAATGCCCTCGCCGTCCGCCACACGGGCGCACCTCCGAGCTTCTTAAGCGCGACGGCGCCCGAAATCGTCTTCCCGCTGCTCGCCACGAGCTCCGGCGAGATTGCGATCACGCTTCGTCAGGCGCCGCGCGCGGAGACCGCACCGGCCGCTTGGGCCCAGACCTACCAAGGGACCTCTCGAGGGCAGGGCTTCCGCCCTTCGTCGCCGGGTCCGAAGCTGACGCGGCCAGATGCGGCGCGATTGCAGCGCCGGTACGGTGGCGTCGGTCGGCGCGGCGCGTTGACCAAGAACGTGTACTTAGTCGTAGACGTGCGTTCGTCGGTGGGCGAGCATCCCCTCGGCCGTTGGGTGTATGCAAGCGAGCCGGCGCTCCTGGCAGTCGATCCCGCGCACGTGGGGCTGGCCTCTGGCTGGGCGATCGCTCCAGATATTGCGTTTGAGCGTGTGCGCATAGTGAGCGACGACTGCACGCTGCTGCCGCTCCCCTCAGGCGCCGCCGCCGCCGCCGCCGGGCCGACGGGCATGGGGAGCGACGTGCCTGGAATGCAAGAACGGATTGAGATTGCCATCTATGAACAGCTTCGTGCCGCGCTGCTTGGCGACGACGCCAACTCCGCGGATGCGGCCGCCAGCTCCTCCTCGATGGCCGCCACGGCCTTCGCCGTCGGAGCCCAAAACGCAGAGGACGCCGCCGAGGACGAGCAGCTGAGGGGCGGCCTCGTGCGCGTCACGTACGAGCATCTTGGCACTTCGCGCCGCGACCGCACGTCCCCGACCTACTACACGTACGCGCCCACGGCCCACGGCGCGCCAGGCAGCCGTCGGCGCATCGTGTACTCGCATCCTCGGGAGGCGGGGCTGTTGCGAAGCACGATCTGGGTGGCGGCCCTTGCGGGCATCGCCTTCGGCGTGATCTTGCTCTTCGTCACCTTTTGGTGGTTACGGCGCATCCAGCAAGAGGCGTCGCTCACGACGGCCGCGCGCCACCGCGCAGTGCTCGCGCGCCACGGCATCGACGAGTCGACGATCCGCGCTCAACTGGCCCTCGACGACTCTTTGATCGCGGGCGGCAGCGGCATCGCCTCTCTCTTCAACGGCCCGGTGCGCACCCTCCTCGAGGTCTTTGACCGCTCGATCGCCACGTCGGCGACGATCCTGGTGAATCCGCTCCGCCTGAAGGTCGTGGATTCTGTCGGTCGGTTCATGCGTGATCAGCTCCACGAGGCGCCCGTCGCCGACGGCGAAGCCGAGCTCGCGCGCCAGGACGCGGCGCGGCGCAGGCGGCGCCAGCAGCAGTTCGAGCTGCAGCGGCAGAAGGAGCAGGTGTACCGCGACGCCGAGGCGTTCGGCCAGGTGGCAGGGGCTTCCGAGGAGTGGCTCGCGCTCGAGCGCGAGCGGGAGCGGCTCGAGCGCGAGGAGGCGGACGACAAGTACCGGCTGCGCTACCGTGCGAGGCGCCCGATCTCCATCTCGGAGATGCTCTCCCAGTACGAGCTGTACTGCATTGGCCATGGGTATGAGATGAGCGCCGACGCGGACACGCTGCAGCGCGCGCTGACCAAGAAGCACGTGCCGGTGCGCCAGGTGGTGGTGCGCCAGCTGCGTGGGCTCAAGTGGAAGAATCCACGTGAGCCGCTCGAGGTGGAGAAGCTGCGTGAGTCCGACTTCCCGGTGGAGCTCCGCGAGAGCTCGTTGTTTGGGCACATGCCCGGCTACGAGGCCGAGCGCTCCGCAGAGCTCCGGCGCCGTGCCGAGCGCGAGCGTGAGAAGAGCGACCGAGGGGAGGGGGGCCGAGGGGGGGGGGGAGGGTCGGCCACCGACGGCCTGTACGGCGGCTTGTGCGGCGCCCAATATGGCGCCCAAGCTGCTTGTTTGGGCCAAGCCGCCGCCGCGGCGGCGGTCACGGGGCAGTGCATGGCAGGGACGGTGCGTGGCCTCTCGACGCTCAACCCCCTGAAGCCGTTGGGGGCGTGCAGCTCCTACGCAGCCGCGGCGCTGCCCATGGGCACAGCCTCGCTTGCGCCGCCCCCGTCGACCTCAACATCTTGCGCGTATGACGAGTACTATGCCGAGGAGTACGGGCGAGGGAATTACGCGCGCGGCGTGATACGCGCGGGGAGGGCGGCGGCTGCAGCAGTGAGCTCAGCCAGTCAGTCGTCGACTACCGGCTCGTCCGCCTCACCGCCACCCTCGCCGCCGAACCAGGAAGGCATAAGGCCACCCTCGCTCTTGGATCGTTATCGGGCCACGCCATCGTCTTCGGGCATCCTGGATCCTGGAGGGGATCCTGGAGGGGATCCTGGAGGGGATCCTGGAGGGGCGCGCCTCGTGATGCCCTCGGAGAGCGTGTACCCCACCTCCTCATGTCGCGCGGGCCTCGACCGACAGGCAGAGGTACTGCAGGGCGCGTACGCGGCGAGCCTGGATGCATTCCAATCTGGCGGCGCGGCGCAGCTTGCTTCGATGGACGCGGGCGAGATGTCCAAGAACGAGCGACTGCCCACGCATTGGTTCGTGCTGCGCCGCTTCATCTGGCAGCATTGTACCGTCGAGCCCGGGGCGCTGCACTCTCACGTCCTCCTCGAGGACTGGTGCGACCCGCACGACGAGGCGCTGTACCGGCATACCCGCGAGCGATTGACGAAGCAGCAGGCGGTCGAAAAGGAGCGCCAGCGGCGCGCCCTCGCGGCCGAGGGTGTCGGCGCGAAGCTCAAGGATGGCCAGGGAGCTTCGTCAATTGCTCAGGGAGCTTCGTTCGTGGATGACTTCCAAAGCGTGCAGCGTGATGATGAGCTCAATCGGGTCCCGAAGCCGCCGCCCCTCGAGCACGGGTTCCGCACATCGTTGTACGAGTACTGCCGCGCGGAGGGGCTCGCGCTGCCTGACCTGCACGGGACCGGCTGGGCGAACCAACTGCCCGACGGCGTGCATTTCCAAGATGAGCGGCGCGTGCGCTACGCGCTCGGCCTCGTGTGGGCACGGCGGTTGGATGCGCACGTGCCCATCAACTTCGTCTGGCTGCTGTGCGAGGTCGCCGTGGTGCTCGTCCAGATGAGTCTCTTCGTCGCCTCGCCCCTCGTGCTCGGCTACTACCCACTCGATGCGCTGAGCATGTGGGCCGCGCTGCTCTGCGTGCCCGACGATCCCGGCTACACAACCGCGGAGGCGCACCCGAGCTCCTTCACAAGCGGCGGCGCGAACCTCGGCCAGGTGAGCTGCGCCGACCTCGCGGCCTTCGCGCCGGTGCAGCTCTTCCTGCTCGGCGATTCGGCCGTGCTCCCGCTCGTCTCGGCGCTCGTGCTTGAGTGCTGCCTGGCCAGCCTCGTGGGCATGCTGCGACTCCTCTTTTGCTACGTCAACCCGCCGCGGTTCGAAAAGGGTCGCGCCGATGGCCTCGTCGGCTTGTTTGGCCTTGTGAATCTAGTGTACCAGGGCATGTCCATCGTCTTCGGGGCATCCCTTTCCGTCCACCTGCTCCTCGTCTTCTCGTATGCGGGCATGGTGCTCGCATGGCACGTGCTGGCCACCTTCAGCTATCCCGTGCGCATCCTACGCCAGACCGCGGCACTCGCGGCCTTCGCGTACGTCGGCATCGGCATCGGCCACTCGATGCTCGGCGTGCAGGCGGCGTTGCGAGCCAAGCTCGAAGTCGCCTTCCTCGAGGCACTCCAACCGGCGCTGCGCACCGCCCATCGGCGCGCGCAGGCGAAGCTGCGACTGCGCCGCGCCGCCGCCGTGGGTAAGCACCTCGCCCGGGCCGCGCGCGCCGAGGACATCGACCTTGCCGATGCCGACGACAACGGCGGCGAGGGCGGCAGCGGCGGCGGCAGCGCTGGCGGCAGCGGCAGCGGCGGCGGCGGCGGCGGCGACGGCGAGGACATTGAGGACGGCGTGACGCGCTTCGTGCCGAACCTCAGCAATGCGTGGTCCCTCGGGCCGGGGGAAATCTACTTGATGCTCTCAGGCGACGGCTCGAATCCTCTCGAGGCGTCGCAATTCCGCGCTCTCTTCGAGTCGCTGCAGCTGCCGCTCTCGACCTCTCAAAAGGAGATGCTCTATTCACAGGTCGAGATGGAGTGTGCATACGCCTTCGAGCGGCGCGAGGGGCGCCGCAAGAAGACCGACGGTGCTCACGAGCACACGCACGCCGAGGTAACGTCCGTTGAATTCTTCGAGGCGTGGGAGGCGATGGAGCAATCCTTCCTACAGAAGTGCGTCGAAGTCGCGGGCGTCTCGAACACCAAGATCGTCGTCGAGCTCCTCGGAGGGAGCGTCATCCTGGGCGCGCTCATCCTCATCATCGCGCTCGGCGCCCAGAGCTTCAGTGCCGACAAGACGGATGAGTTCGGCGCGGTGCTGCAGGCGATCGTCACGGCCTTCTGCGGGCTCGCCGTCGTGGCGCTGCGCCCGCGTTCCACGGGCGAGATCAGCTACGCGCGAGGAGAGGAAGATGCACTCGTGCGGCAGCTCATCACGCATCAGCTCGAGCAGGCCGCGTCGGGTTGACCCGTATCCCGTTACCTTACGTGCACGCACAGGGGTTGGTGGCCTCACATAGGCCATGTTGAGCGGATTGTCCACACCCCGCACCTGTCCGTGGTTTGCACGGTAACCATCGCGCGGTTGCGCCGACGGTGCGTCGACTCGCGGTCGGTTGTTTATCGACTCGGGCTGAGAGACGAAGTTCGAAGACATCCCGCGGGCGGGGGCGATGCCGCATCCTTCGCATCCCCGACAGCGCAGCCGACATGTCGCCGGCCGCGCGCTCAAAACTCAATATCATAATAGGATTTTTTTCAATTTATGTCAAGCCTCTTCGTGAGCGCTTTGGCACTCGCATGCCAACGGCATTCCACGCCGCCGCTCGGAACATGCTGTGCGGGCGCCTCGCCGGCGTGGCGGTTCTCTCTCTCTCTCTCTCGCGCGCGCTCTCGCTCTCTCAGTCTCTCGCTCTCCTCTCATTCTCTTGCTCTCCTCTCTCTCTTTCTCTCTCTCTCTCTCTCTCTGGCGCTGGCAGCATACCGTCGTGTAGGTCCCTGCAACATTCGGTCCTTCTCGCAACGTTCGGGTCCTCATGGCTCCTCATGGCTCCTTTATGATCTCTCGAACCGCGACTAACGTAGGTCCAGAAGCTGGTCGAGAGGCGCGTCGTCCTCCATCGCAAGCCAGCTCGCAAGGGCGTCCACTCCAAAATGCTGAAGCAGCTCCTCGCCCGCTGCGAGTGACGAGGAAGAGGTCTGCCTCGCCGCCGCCACCGGCGCTGCCGGCAAGTCTGCCTGCCCCGAGCTCAAGTGAGGCACGGAGAGGGCCGCCGGGAGGCTGCCCAGAGCGGCGGGAGCACTGCCCCACTTGCCACCCATGCCGCCAGTCCTCTCCGCGCTTGGTCCACACTCGTTCGCCTCAGCCGTCGTCAGAGAGTCACAGACAGAGAAATCGTCGCGTCGGCCACTGGACGGGGAAAGGCGGCCGCCGTCAGCTGTGAGACGTCGAACGGCCTCCGGCCGAGCAATAATCGGCGCTTCGGTGGCCGTGAGGCGTGCTGCTTCGGTCTCAGCAGGGCCATTCCACAGCCTTGGCCGCTCAAACACCGCCGCCATCGACCTCGCAGAAAGCTCACCGTCCCTGGCGGACGTGCCCATCATGGGTGCCCGAGGCGTCAGGCCCGAGTGTAGCGACGGATGAGACTGTAAGTCGGCGTTTGCGCTCCAGTGCGGCCAGAGCGAGAGCAGCGCCTGCAGCGAAGGCAGCGGCAGCGGTGGTAGCAAGGGCGAGGCCGCAGCCAAACTCGAGGGTGGTAGCCCCCCCGGTGGCAGCCCCCCAGATGGCAGGCCCCCCGATGGCAGGCCCCCCGATGGCATCATCTGCGGCCATGCGGTCCCTATCGGGGCCATCGGGACCGACGACCACTGGTTCGCACCGTAAGGCGCGCCGTGTGGCACGCTCTCGGGCAGTGGGACGCCGTGAGGAAAGGCGCTCGCCAGCGCCTGCGCTACATCCGGAGGCAGGCCGGGGGGCAGCGAGCCCAAGGGAAGAGTGTGGGAAGAACGGCCAAAAAAGGCAGCTGGGTTATAGAGGGACGAGGCGCCGCCGAAGCCGCCCAGGTGGGAGGACGCAGCAGCTGCGGCCATGCCAAAAGCACTGCCGTTCTGATAGAGTGCGGCAAATGCAGCAGCCCCTGCCGGTGGCAAAGAGGGCATCGATGACGTGGGTGGGATGGAAGAGCACGCCCCAGAGCACGGAGAAACAGAGCTCCCTACGCCATGGCCACCGTCGCAGCTGCCACCAAGCCTACTGCTTCCGCCCTGGCTGCCATCGCGCAGGTTGCTACCGCCCATGGCGCCGGCGCCCATGCTACTCTGATCCATGGGCTGTGCGCCCGCTGCCTCAAAGCCACCACTGCTGCTGCCGCCGGCTCCGGCACCGCCAAGGCCATCGTCAAGTCCGAAGCCGCCGCCATTCGCGCCGCCGCTGCCGCTGCTGAAGCCCCACGCGGGCATCGCCCCGGCGGCAGGCTCTGACGCAGAGCCCACAGCGAGCATCGCTTGTGGCTGGTGCCAGCTGCCGCCGCTTGTGCACATGTGACGGCCTTCGAGGCGGTGGCTTTGTGGCTGTGGCTTGTCGCCGCTGCCGAGGATACCGAACGCACCACTGCTGTAGAGAGGGTCGGCGTGCTGGGGGTTGGCGTGCACAGGGTTGGCGTGCAGGGACGTGACGCTGAGCGGGTCGCACCCAAAGACAGAAGCGCCAGCACCGGCGCCGAGGCCGTCAGCAAGGCCGCCGCTGCGACCGGTAATGGATGAGGGTCGAAGAGGCAGAATCTCCTCCTCCTGAGATCCATCTACTCCTCTGCCACTTAGCTGCTGCATGGTGGAGCGGCCCTCTGCAGCCGCGGCCGCGCCGTCCGGCTCAAGGCCAGGGCACATGTGCCCCTTTTTGAACTGGCCGCACTTGCGGCACCTGTAGCCCTCGATAGCGCGACCTTCCTCGTGTGCCTCGCGACGCGCGCGCTCCGCCCTCTCGAGGCGATGCCACCTGTTGCGCACGGCATTGTCCGAGCGGCCGGGCAGAGTGTGCGCGATGAGCGACCAGCGGCACCCGTTCTCGCGCACGCCACGCAGGATCCGGTTGTCCTCCGACGGCGTCCACGGATTCACCTGCATGCTGCCGCGACCGGCCCCTTCGCCGTCGAGCCCCTCGTCGTCGTCGCCAACCATGTCCGCCATGGGCCCGTGGTGACGCTTGGGCTGCGCGTTGCGCTTGCCGCGCCCCAAGGACTCGTCGATGAGGTCCTCGCGCGACGGGCGACGCGCCGACGAATCCTCCGAACGCGAGCGACGGTTGCCGCGGGTTGCGCGTTGCGGAGAGCGCCTATTGCCGAGCAGCTCCACGCTCGTCGGTTCCTCGATGCGTTCCTCCGCCACGGGCGCTGGAACGGCGTGCGGCGGCGCCATCGGCACCGAAGCGACCACGGGGGGCTCGTTCACGCTGCTGGATGCGCCAGTGGCGCCCTGCGGCCGCGCAGGCAACGGAGCACCGATGGGCATGGCGAGCGGCATGCCGAGGCCAAAAAATGAATCACGCGCCGCGAGCGAGACGAGCGAGTCCGCGGACATATTGGGGCGCATTGGATTCATAGCTGCTGCCGCTGGTGCCGGAGCTAGCATGGCTTCCATGCCGGTGCCGAGCCCCTCACCGCTGCTGCCGCCCTCGCCCACATCAGAATAATCGAGGCTCGACCATCTCATTATTGGCGCGGCTGAAGCGGCGCTTGCAGGAGGAATGTCGGACGGTGCAGACCCACGACCCCTCCGATATTCGAGCATGGCCTCGTGCTGGCTCGGCGTCGGGCTAGGAGAAGAATCCTGCCTCCGACAGTCGTCATGAGAAGGACGGCCGTGCATCGCTCGCGATTCTCTCTCTTGTCCCGCGGAATCTCAAGATACAAAAGTCGAAATGAAACCAAACTAATCCATCCTTCTACGCCTCGTAAACAAAGCCCATTGCCTGTGTCTACACACCTCCGTCCTCACGGCCACTGTTGTATGCACCCATCCCGTAGACCGTTCGCGGCGCCTGTTCACTCGGCGTTCTCGGCCCCCGGCGATATGAAGTCGCGCCTCAGTAATGCACGGGCCACCGCGTCGGAGGGCGAGGCGCTAGACCTGAAAAAAAGCATCCTCCTTTTCAGCAACTCGAACGCTGGCCTCGGCAACTCGAACAATCGCATCAAACTCCTGCAACAGATGGTCAAGGAGGGCCTCTCGGCCACGGCACAGCTCGAGGACCAGCTGTTGCCAAGCAAGGCGGATCTTTCGCGTTGGTTCCCCGAAACACCCGCGTCACCGCCAACGCGGCTCCTCGTTTCGCCGCGCAGGCCTGCTTCTGCCCGAGCCGCGCCGCCTAGCAGGCATGTCGCGCATGCTGAGGGCTCCTCTGCCACGTCCTCCACCAGCGGCGTGCCATCTTCGGCGCGGCCAGCGTCTGCATGCACATGCACCTCTGCCATGTCCTCGGTCAGCGGCGCGCCATCTTCGGCGCGGCCAGCGTCTGCAGGTGCATGCTCCTCTTCCATGTCCTCGGCCAGAGGCGCGCCGTCTTCGGCGCGGCCAGCGTCCGCTCGCACAGGCTTCTCTGACAGGTCCTCGATCACCGGCGCGCCGTCTTCGACGCGCCCATCTTTTGCAGCGCCGGCGTCCCGACGTGGCTTGGAGGCGCCAGGCGCATCCGTCGCCTTCGCTGCCAAGGCGCCGCTGGCAGACGTGGACGACGACAAGGCCGAGCCGGCGAATACGACCGAAGCGATGCGCGCCGTGCTGTCGGAATGGATGGCGAGCTACTCGGAGGACGAGATGGCGTTTGCCTCCAAGGCCGTCTTCATCGAGATGCGCCTACGCCAGGCGCTCGCGTGCTCCGCGAGCATCGGCGTACCCAACCAGTTCCGGTGCGCGATCGTCTGCGACGCGTGGGAGAGGGTGGTGCCTTTCACCGGCCGCCTCGAGAGCATGCTCAAGCTCCTTTGGTCGGAGCTGCTGCGCTGCCTATTCGTCGACTACGCGCCTAATATGGTGGGAGCGGGCGCCAAGGCCTACGCCGCGCGCACGCCGTTCTTTGTCGAGGCCCAACGGCTGCGGCGCGTGCAAGAGGCGGCCGCTGTCAAGATGCGAGCATGGGAGATTCAGCGCGAGCAGGAGCTCATGGTGGTCGCGGAGCGGAATAAGGCGATCAACCACACGCTCGGTGCGTGGAATCGCGCTCTTGGCTTCTCAGCGGGCACTAAGCAAGACCCGGCCATTGCCGAGCAGCTCTCCGTGCTCGCGGGGAGTCTGCGCGAGGCGAACTCAGAGGCGGGCGAGCTTTCTCGTCAAGCGTCCACCGAGCCACGTCAGCGCTGCCGGCAGGCGTTTGAGCAGCTAACGCCAGAGGAGCAGGCGAGCTTCGTCCTCGAGACAGCCCTTGCCGCTCCGAGCGCCGCTGATTGGCTGGCGGGCCGTTCGCACGACGAGAGTGCACGCACGCTCGCGCCCATGCTGAGCAAGATGCCCAAGGAGGAGCAAGAAAGTCTCTTCGATGCCCTTGCCGAGGCACTCGGCCTGTCGCCCCTCCGCCGTTCGTTACCAACCGAAAGCGCCACCGCGGGCGCTCAGGCCGCCGCAGGCATTGACGCCAATGCAGGCAGGGACGCCGCCGCTGCTGTCTCTGCGACGCACAGCCTGGGCTCAAGCGATGGCGCCGGTGGCGGTGCGAGTGCTGCTGCAAAGGGTGGCAGCGCCCTCTCTAGAATCCAGCGGTCCAGCATCGGCAAGGTGCTCAGCCAGCAGCAGTCACTCTCACCGGCGCAAGACACCGTGCTCGCACACCGAACGGCGGCCCTTGCGTCCAGCGTCGGTAATGCACCGGGACCGGTGCCGGCGTCGGTGCTTTTGTCAGCGGTGCCACGCGAGGGTGCGGCCGCGGGCGCGGCCGGTGAGAGGTTGCCTGTAGCGATCCCGATCGCCATACCCGGCAGCGGGCTCGAGAGATGGCGGCAGCGCGAGGAGGAGCTCATCACGGCGCTCAAGGCGGGGCAGGAGCGCGAGGCACGCGCCGAGGCGCGGCTTGGCGGGCTGCAGGCGCAGCTGCGTGACTCTGCGGCAACGGGTGCGCGACGCGTGGCGCAGCTGCAGCAGGAGCATGCCGCGGCGCACGCGAAGCTTCAGAAGCAGCTCGGCGAGCTACGTGATCAGCTCGGCGCCGCTCAGGTGGAGTCGTCCAGAGCGCAGCTTCTGTGCGAGGTGGCGCAGGCGACCGAACAGAGCGCAAGTCGCGCCGTCCGCCGGCTCGACGCACGGCTCGACGCGGAATGGGAGAGGCGGAACGCGCTCGAGAAGCTCGTCTCCGAGTACGAGCGCCGTGCCGAGCAGGCCGAACGCGAGGCCTTGACCGAGCGCGACCGGAAGCTTGCGGCCGAGTCGTCTGCCGCCGTCGCGGCCGAGCGCGCAGCTGCCACCGTCGCCGACCTTAAGCAACGGCTTGCCGCGGCACTGCAGCTGGTGACGGGCTCCAGTGCGCAGCAGGCGGCGGATGAGTCGGCGGCTGCCACAGCGGCGGCGGCCTTGGCCGCGGCGGAGGCGGATCGGAGGCTTCAGATCGAGAGGCATGTGCTCGAAGATCGGCTGATGGCGGTTGAGGCGGCGCTGGCGGCCGCGCGGATGGACTTGGTAGACCGAACTGAGCGGGAGCACACCCTGGTCGCGAGCGAGACGCAGCTCGCTCGCGTCGAGATCGAACGTCTCGAACTCGAGCTCGCGCGCACGCGTGAGGACGCCGAGGCGAGTGTCGAGACGCGGATTCGGCTCGCCCTCGAAGTGCAGGGACGGCGCGAGGCGGAGCTGTGCGATCAGAAACTCGCGGCTGCGACGGCTCTCGCCGCCACGGCCGCCAAGCAGGCGCAGGCCGAAGCTGAGGCGACCAAGGCCACCGCACTCGCCGAGATGCAGGCCGAGATGCAGGCCGAGACAGAGCGCCGGCTCGCCGCCCAGCGCGAGGCAGTGCAGGCGCAGGCGCAGACCGCACTCCTCCACGCGCAGCTCCGTGCCGACCAGCCACTCGGGCCCTCGACGGGGCTCGCACTGCCAACAGCTACGCGGGCGTAGGCAGCACTGGCCGCCACTCACCCGAAACCGTTCAGATTTTGCCGTGAAACTGGAGCACGGTATACGCATTCAAGACTCTGCAATTCTGACGATCATGCCGACATGCGACGATGCTGATGACGATCTCGGGATCACGGCCTCGGCGGTCGGTTATGTGAACTGTCGGCGACCGGTCCGATTAGGCCAGCATACGGCTGGCGGTTCCAAGTAAGACGAGTACGAATCGAGTCCCGCTGGCGGAGAAGGGGTTCACGTCCCCCGCAGTTAAGTAGGTGGCAATATCCCAGAGAGTTACGCTAGTCACACACTGTGCTCGGCCGACACTGGTCACTGCGCGAACGAAAAACCGATAAAGAGGAGCTATAATAAAACAAAAGGAACGATAAGATAATTCACAAGTAATTCACAAGACAATAGAACTCGACGCGTATAGACTGTTCATCCGCGATCCACACCGAACCGCTTAGCGTAGATACGTAAGGCCACACGCCGGTCATGCGTAGGACCTGCACACCGTATAGGCTTGCCGGAATTCGTTGTGTGCATGCAGGCGGTTCCGTGCCCAGCGAAATGCGTAGCACATACACGATCTCCCTCCGCGTTCACTTGAGACGCGCACCACATCCTCTCCGCACGACTCCGCACTCTACGGCTTGATGAGGGGCGTCCCTTCCTTTGGAGCCTCCGCGTCGGCTGCGGGCGGCTTGGGCGCAGGCTTCTGCAGGTTGAGGTATGAGTATGTGACGAGTGAGGCGACGACAATGGCCACGCCAGACCAGCTGACTGGGTCGGCGACGCCGATCTGCACCGCTGAGACCACGATGAGAAAAACCTTGACGCCGCTGCCTCCGACAGTGTTCGTGAGCGCGGTCGTGAATCTGATGAAGTAGAAGTTGGACATGTTGAAGCAAAAGGCCATGAGACTACCGCAGATGACGATAATGATGCCAATGCCGCGCGTGTTTGGGTCCGCCAGGTACGCGATGCTCTGCTCGCGCTCGTCAAGGCACGCCCAGGTGATCAACATGCAGACGAAGGCGATGCAGCAGTCGTATACGAGCACAACGGTCGTGTCGAGCTTGGGCAAGTCGCCCAGGAGACCGCTAGTAAGCATCATGACGAGGACGGGCTTGATCGAGCACGCCAACAGGCCGATGAGGCACATGATTACACCCATGGCCTGGGAGCCGCCCTTGTCGGTCGAGATCTTGTACCAAACCGAGAGCACTGAGCCGACGCAAAGGCAGAAGACGACGAAGATCATCAAGGGCGAGTACGTCTTCTTGGCGAACAGGTACGAGAAGAACATGGTTGGCATGGGCATAGTCGCCTTGATTGCCTGGTTCAGGAAGAGCGACATCAGCGCGAGGCTCGCGTTGTTGAGCCCGTTCATGAGGAACGAGCAGAGGCCCATTGGAATGATGAGCAACTTGTAGTCCCACGCCTGTGCGAACGTGGGACCGCCCAGTTTGGGTTTGATGACCAGCAGCTGCAGCAGATAAGCAGCGATGGCCGAGACGAGCATGTGGAACATCGTATAGAACCAGGTGAAGTGAAAGCCCGGCCACGAGTCCTTTCGGAGCGCCCACGAATTGAATTCGTTGAGCCCAATGTTGAAGCCGACGAACAAGAAGATCACGAGGACCTGCTTCCAGAGTTCATGCTCCTCACCGGTGTCGACATGCGCGCCACCCATTTTACGCGCTAGTTTTCAGCTGCGGTGGTGTTCGGAACGGGCTCGTCCTGCAGGGCAGGCTTGCCTCTGATAGACTGCTTCTTTAGGGCTTTAGAAAAACGACCCAAATTAGGACGAAGAACGTTTCCACACTGTAGATTTTTGCTGCAGTCTTGCCAAGAATCAACTGACCTTCAAAAGCCTTTTAAGAGCAGAGTGTGGAGCGCGAGCGGGTCTAGGCTCAGGGGGAGAGACGCAATTGTCACTGAGGGTCCTGTCATGGAGCGGAGGGTCCACACCGCACACGCAGCACGACGGGGCCACGCGTGCCACTCACTCCACAGGGCGTGGTTCGAGGGCGAGAGGCGAGAGACATATGCGTCTATTGCGCGCCGCTAAGCGCTGTCTCGAGCGCCTCGGCCTCTGCATCAGTCTCCACAGCACCGCCATACTCGTACGAATCCTTGTAGGGACGCGGGTCTGACGAATCCTTGTAGGGACGCGCGTCTGACGCAGCTGACGAATCCTTGTAGAGACGCGCGTCTGACGCAGCTGACGAATCCTTGTAGGGACGCGGGTCTGACGCAGCTGCGCAAATGTGGGCTGTCAGGAACGGCTTGTCCGTGCTGCTGGAGGCAAGGCTGCTCGATACAGCGCTCACGTCCGCAGCGGCAGACATTCGCATATCTGCCTCTTGCTCTGTCTCACCGGATGGTCCTGCGCCATTCTGAGCGCCATTCTGAGCGCCGATCGCCGGTGCCCGCCGCACCGGCGACGGCTGCGGCGAGGCACCTCTCACACGCAGCGCTGCATCGGGCGGTCGTCCGAAGCCGCTGGGTGAGCGGGCGTTGTCGCGGGCGTCCCTGGACGACAACGGCGAGCGCGCCGAGACGGCGCTCCTCGGCCGTTCGGGCGGCGCTCGAGACGGCGCGCGCAGCGGGCTATGTAGTTGCACGCCGTCCGGATGCACCCCGATCTCGACTGCGGCGGGCCATCCGGTGCCCCCGATCGGGAAAAGGCGAGCGCCCGGCGGGGAGAAGCGCACGTCGCCGTGCATCTTGTTCATGCGGCCGTCTGGGCTGCCCAAGAGGGGTGGCTGGCCTCCCATGTTGGCGAGGGGCGGGTCGAGGGGCGGCTGCCACTCATGGGTGAAGAGGTACCCCTGCATAATCTTCTCCATGTCGTCGCGCACCCACTTGGGCTGATCGTGCAGTCGACTCATCGTGAGAGGCCCCATCCCATAGAGGGCTCGGAGGTCGACCCGCGGACACGTGGCCTGCGCGAGCTTGGCCTGCTCGCGATTCGGACGCGCAATCAAGAGCAATCAAGAGCCATCAAGAGCCATCAAGAGCCATCAAGTGCAATCAAGTGCAATCAAGAGCAATCGAGAGCAATCACGCACCTGCTCGCGATTTGGACGCGCCTCGCACCACGGGCATGGCTGGCCCTTGGTCTTCCACATCCCACAGCCCATGCCGCCCACCGAGCCGCCGCCGCATCGCTCCTTCCTGTGCGTGAGCGCCTGAGGAGTGCCCGGTACGACGCTAAAAGTGGCGGGCTCCTCAAAACCTTGAGAGTGCAAGGATCGACGACTGCTGCCCATGGGCGTGCCGCTGCTGTCCATGGGGACCAGCTGGCACGCCT
The DNA here is from genome assembly GCA_002887195.1 of Chrysochromulina parva. Taxonomy (NCBI): domain Eukaryota; phylum Haptophyta; order Prymnesiales; family Chrysochromulinaceae; genus Chrysochromulina; species Chrysochromulina parva. Next base: position 15,980 of record PJAB01001096.1, read on the forward strand.
GATTCCATCCCAGCTCCACCGCCTCCTGCCGATCCTGTGCGGCCTGCGCCTGCATCCGATTCGGACGCGCCTCACAGTGCGGGCACATCTGCCCGATCGTCTTCCACATGCCGCAGCCCATGCCGCTGACATTGCCGCCACCGCACCGCTCCTTTGTGTGGACCATCAGCCGGTCGCGCGAGCCAGCCGACGAGCGCCGATGCAGCGAGGCCTTTGGCCCATCCCCCGAGTAGAGGTACTCGTTCATAATCTCCTGCGTCATCCCCGCAGCGGAGCTCGGCCGCTTCTCGGGTGTTGGGTCGCGGAAGCCCCATTTGTCGTTGCGGTCTGATACTCGGTGCATGGCCTGGGCGAGTTTGGCCTGCGATCGGTTGGGCCGCGTCTCGCAGTGGGGGCAAGGTTGCCCCTTGGTCTTCCACAGCCCACAGCCCATGCCAGAGACTCCGCCGCCGCCGCAGCGCTCCTTGACGTGAGTTTTTGAAAACGTTTGCGAGGTGCCTCCGTACCACTTGTCGGGGACGAGGTGGCGACGGTGGTCCAGGTACAGCATGATTCTTGATCCAGGAGGTTCGTTATGCACGGCAGAGCACCTGAATGGGAATGGAAGGGCGGCCAGGCAGGAGGGAGACACACGAACGAGGTTTCGACCTTTTCCCGAAACGGTTTGGTTCACGTGCGAAACCGTCGTGAGCATGTAAAAATGCAAACCCGCGTGGCCAGTTTTCCTATACGTTGATAGGCTTTCAAACTCGCCCGTAACAAATAACGCACACACGTTCGTCCAGGCTATAAAAGGATGGCTGACGCCGCAGCGACACCAGCTGACCAGCACCATGTACCAGGCGCCCACCGATGCCTCGACCGTGGATGCACTCGAGCACGCGGCGCGCATGCAGTACCTAGGAAGTGCGCTCTACGCACCCATCTTCCAGATGCTTGGCGAGCCGCTCGCTGGCAAGGTGACTGGCATGCTCATCGAGATGCCAACGCAGAACATCTTGGATTGCCTTAGAGAGCATGTGACGCTCAAGGCAACGGTGGACGAGGCGCTCAAGGTGCTGCCGGAGGAGATGCGCGCGATGGCCGCGCCGCCGCCACCCTCGCCGCAGGCCTCGTCGCCCGTGTCGGTGCTCGCTGGCGCGTCGGACGATCAGGACGAAGAGCTGCCCTCGGTTGACCAACTCTTCGCGGCCGCCGAGAAGAAGAAGCGTGCGTCGTCTATGGTAGTGCCAATTCCATTCAGCTCCATCCAGGGCGGTGACGCGATGGACACCGACGATGGTGCCGCCGCCAACGGCTGGATGTGTGAGTGGGATGCAGCGGCGCTTGCGGCCGAGCCG
>PJAB01001097.1:0-17310 GCA_002887195.1 Chrysochromulina parva
ATTCGGGATACATGTATCCTTCAGAATACATGCAGGATACATGCAGGATACATGCAGGATACATGCAGGATACATCAGGATACGTATTGTATAGGAAACCCCCCCCAATTTGTATAGGAACCCCCCCCGCACCCGCAGAAGGATCGGTCGTGTGCAGTGTCGTCGTGTTTAAAGGCCGCTTAACATTGGTTCGGCGTGCTTACTCGTAACTGTACAAAACTGTCGAGCGAAGCTCGTCGAGCGGTCGACAGGTGTCTTGCCCAGATGCGGCATGCGGCCTTGCGGCGGCTCGACCTGTCCTAAATTCCGCTCCTAAGATGTGTTCCAGAAACGTAATGTGCGAATGTGCGCGGCCGCGAAGACTTGATCTGACTTGACTGGATTTGACTTGACTTGCTCTGACACAAAGCGTTCCTCTGATTGCTTTCTGATTGCTCAATTGAGTGTGCTCGCGCTCCCTCCGATCTCCACGACTTCGCGCGACGGAATTCATGCTTGCCCTCACGACGATCGCGGCCACGGCGCTCAATGTGGGTTATCCGCGTGGGCTGGTCGGCGTGCAGCAGCAGAAGTTGGCAGCGGCTCGCTGCAGTGGCCCTCGCGCGGTCGCGGTCGACGACAAGGCCGAGGTCGAGGAGTACTTTAACAACGAGGGCTTCAACCGCTGGTCACGCATCTATTCGGATGATGGCGAGGTGAACACAGTGCAGCTCGACATCCGCGAGGGCCACGCGCAGACTGTCGATAAGGTGCTCGGCTGGGTGGACGCTGACGGCTCCGCGAAGAGGGGCGAGACGTTTGCTGATGCAGGCTGTGGCGTGGGCTCCCTCTCGCTCCCGCTCGCGCAGCGCGGAGCGAAGGTGACGGCGAGTGACATATCTGCTGCGATGGTAGAGGAGGCAGCTAAACGTGCTACCAAGGCGGGGCTGAGCGATCGCGCCTCCTTCTCGACGTCGGACCTTGAGAACATCGAGGGCAAGTACGACACCGTCACATGCATCGACGTGATGATCCACTACCCGCAGGACAAGATGGCCCAGATGGTGCAGGGCCTAGCGCAGAAGGCGGACAAGCGGCTCATCATCTCGTTCGCGCCGGACACGTGGTACTACCGTGCGCTCAAGTCCTTTGGCGAGCTCTTCCCGGGGCCGAGCAAGACGACGCGCGCCTACTTGCACAGCGAGGAGGCTGTCGTCGATGCGCTCAATGCCGCTGGCTTCGAGCTCGCGCGCACCGAGATGACGGGCACGAAATTCTACTTCTCGCGCCTGCTTGAGGCGAAGAAGCGGGCCTGAGCGAGGGATCGAGCTCTTGTCCAAAAGATATTTTGGTGCCGGTGTCCGGTGTGGACTCTGGACCTGGCGACGCGTTGGGTGTTGCTCTCACCTCTCTCATCTCTGTCATGCGGTTTCCTCCGCGACTCGTACGTGGCTGCGCAGAGTTATGCGTTTCGTTTAATCTCGCCGAGTCCAGCCGAGAAGCGAAAAATTCTAGAAAGTGAGATTATGACGACCGATGGCGTGATCTAACGCCGCTGGCAAGTACTGGCGCGGGTGGACCGCGACTGAACTGCGCTGACTGACTGAATGAAGGACTGGCATCTTGGATCTTCCTGTCTTCCATGCACGATATGCCACGTCCTAAACGAGCTACCGAAAACCATCATGGACTGTTCGATAGTTCACTCACTGACGCTGATCACTCACTGACACTGTGCTGAGCACAATTGTGCCATCGCCGGGGGGGGTAAGGACTTTGGGGGGCGCACTGAGAAATTTGAGAACTTCTTGCGGAATTGCGCGTCAAATGAAAAATACATCTCCCTCATCTGCCGCACACATCTTGCACTGTCATAAGACCCACGTTATGGTGGACCTCTTCGCCGACGCAGGCCCTCCTGCATGGATGTCGGCACTCGACTCAATGCTGGAAGACAACACGAGCGGAAGCCCAACGCCTCGAAAGATGAGAGCCGCCATGGAGCTAGGCCTCATCGTCGACGGCAACGGCCTGAAGAGCGATGGCTCCAGAGGAGCGCCGCAAGCGAGCATCCCCCGGCACGAGCCGATATGGCTCTCGCTCGTAGACATGGTTGAGGAGACTACCCATATGCACAAGACTACCGGCATCGAGGCTGAGGCGCATGGCGTAGCGGCCGCCCATTCCTACGATGCTCGCATGGAGGCGGCGCGCAAGCTCGTCGGTAACCACGAGGCCCTCCTCTATGACGTGTCACACCCGCAACCGCGTACGCAGCAAGTCCTCGAGCGCGTGCCCGAAAGCAGCCGCATCTACGCCGACCAGGCGCTCCTCGAGTGCGCCCGCCGGCTGATCGGCCCGCGACCAGGGTACGAGTCCCTCGAGGTGCACTGCGACACGAGCAATCCGTCGCAGGCGAACGCGTGGGCGACGGTATGGCGCTACCTGCAGACTCGCATCCAATCGAAGCCCGAGCAGAAGCCCGGTCGCCCTCCGGACATGTCCACCGAGGCTGCGACTGCTATGCTCGCCGTGCTCGAAGAGATTGCTCACACGAGCCTGACGTTCGCGCTCAAGCACTCGATGCCGCACTGGCTGATGCTTCACGATGCGCTCGAGGAGCGCGAGAGCTCAGGCGCACCGGCAGAGGGCGCTGCAGCGGCACACGCCCATATGGCACGCGAAGCGGCTGCCCGCAAGCTCATCGGTAACCACGAGCGCGTGTTGCGCGATCTTTGCAACCCGAATCCGATCACAAACATTGAGGGCAAGTTGCTCACTCAGCTCGAGCTTGAGCGAGTCGGCGTGGGATGCGCATCGTACGCGGACGAGGTGCTGCGCGAGACGGCGCGCCGGCTGCTCGGTCGGCGCGCGGGCCTGGAGCTGCTCGAGGTGCACCCCGACCCAAGCAACGAGGAGCAGACGGCGGCGTGGTCCGCGACGGCCGACTACTTGTGTGGACGTCTCCAGGCAACGGACGAGCAAAAGCCCGGTCGCCCGCCCGATATGCCTCCTGCCGCAGCCGCTGCGATGAAGGCGGTCCTTCGGGAGGTGAGCAGGCCACGCGCCCGTCTCGATGCGTCGCGCCTGTGGGCTGGTCTCGAGGTGCTCCTCGAACAAGGTGCCGGGTTCGAATCGGAAGCAGAGGGCGCCGCGGCCCATTTCCCACACGTGGCGCGGCAGGAGGCGGCCGCGAAGCTGGCAGGCAACCGCGCCAAGGTCCTGGCCGATATATGCAACCCGTCCCCGACCGATAACATTTACGGCAAGGAGCTCACGCAGCTCAAGCTCGAGCGCGTTCACCCTCGCTTATCGCCCTACGCGGATGAGCTCATGCGGGAGACGGTCCGACGGCTGCTCGGGAAGCGCGCAGGCTCGCGTGCACTCGAGGCGCACCTGCAGCTGCACAATGACGAGCAGCGCACCGCGTGGCAAAAAGCCGCCACTTACCTCATTGGCCGAATCCAGTTTACGCCGGAGCAAAAGCCTGGGCGTGAGCCTGACATGAGTTTCGTCGCTGGCAATGCGACGCTCGCTGTGCTCGCTGAGATTAGGCAGGCAGCCCTAACTGCGACCATCGCGGCGACGGCGCCGCACTGGGAGATGCTTCGCAAAGCCTTGGACAAGGGGGCTACGACGGCAGCCACGCGCGAGGCCATGGACTCGACGGCGGTCGGCATTCCGTTCCATTATCGAGAATCCGCCGCCCGTAAACTCGTTGGCAACCATGTCAACGTTCTGCGCGATGTGTGCAACCCGTCAGCAACGCACAACATCTATGGCAAGCCGCTCACGCAACTCGAGCTCCTGCGCGTCGACGTAAGCCTTGCGCCGTACGCGGACGAGGTGCTGCGCGAGACGGCGCGCCGGCTGCTCGGTCGGCGCGCGGGCCTGGAGCTGCTCGAGGTGCACCCCGACCCAAGCAATGAGGCGCAGACTGCGGCGTGGTCCGCGACTGTCGAGTACCTTTTGGGTCGGATCCAGTCCACCGAAGACCAAAAGCCCGGCCGCACGCCCGACCTTGAGTACCATGTTTCCGGCGCAATGAAGGCCACACTCGAGGAGGTTGCGGACGTCCCCGTGCGCGTGATGTGCCAGCAGGCGGCCCCCCAGTGGGCGAAGCTGCGCCGAATCGTGCGCACGCACCCGGAGACGCCGGCATCGTATCTGGGCGGGCCGCATCTGGTAGCCATCGGCCCTGTAGATGATCTCAACCCGCCCCAAGATCTGAGCTCGGTCGAGCTCGCACACCCTGCCGATAAGGAAGTGGCAGCAAAGCTGGTCATGACCTACTACGAGGATATCCTTCACGAGGCCATCATCCAGATGATGAAGACGCAGCGTGTGAAGACGCAGTTCATGTCGCGCATCAAGCATGCTAGCTATTTCCCGCCGGAGGAGATGATGAATCTGCCCAAGATCGACCGCAAGCACCTCGGCTACCTCGAGCCTGCCCTGCGTGAGCTTGCCTGCTCCCTCGTGGGCAATAGGCCAGGCGTCCAGGAACTGATGCCCTCCTGGGATCAGGAAAACCCTGTACAAACGGCCGCACGCATGTATTTCAGCGCCTTCGCGCACCATTACGTGCCCCTGATGGTCAACGCGAACGAGAAAGTCGCGAAGATCGTGCGTTCCGCGCTCGTCGCCTTAGTCAGGTACTCGGGCCTCACCGTGCCACCAAACCATTGGGTCTTGGATCGGGCACCGATGCCTCCGGGATCGACCGAACAAACGCCAATGAAGATTAGGCCGTCGTTGCAGACGCAGACGACTCCCGCGCTGGTAAGATCGCCGGATCTCCGGATCTCCGGATCTCCCGTTCCGCTGAGATCCGGACCCAGTTCGTCTGAGCAGAGTGGCTCAGGCAAGGAGGCTCAAGTAGGGTGGTTTGCGGGTGACTCAAGGGGCGTGTCGGGATACGGATACTCTTCGCAGCCGACGTCAGCGCAGCTGCGCGGCCCGACCCGCCAAGGAAGTCTCAACGTGGAGGCATTCTCACGGCTTGCAGCATACCCGCCCTCCGAAAATCATAACTCGTCTCCATATGGCGAAAGCTTTCGGCCGAAGAGGAATGCGTAATGAAGTCGCTCAAAGTATGAAGTCGAGCGAGCTCCGCTCCCACAGGAACTGGTGCTGCAATCATCTGCGCCACAAGAACCGAACCTGCCTCAGACTGTGCGCATCTGCATGTGCGAGGCGGGCCAAGCGCATGTTTATTGTGTTGCGGCCGTGTGACAGTTTTCCTGACGTGAGTTCGGTTGCGTTGACCTTTGTGCTTTTCGTGTGGCGTTGCTTGCCTATTGGTGTGAGTGTCGTATGTTGACACTCAGTTTGAAATCAGGCGAGGGTATGATAAGGGTATGAGGATTCTTTGTGTGTGCAAATCCCGGATCGTTGAGACCGCGATACGCGTTCCGACCGTCCGACGTACGTCGTTTTTTTTTTACGTTAATAAGAATTATAGTAATCGAGTATCCCTCCCGCGCGTAACCCCCTCCGCCACCTCGCCCTCCCTCGCCCCTGTTCGCCCTTGGGGCGGTGTAAGCTCGGCGGTAACGGAACGCGACCCGGACTCTTGGGACTCGGGACTGACCCTGAGCGCATCACGACCATCCACCTGAGACGTGAGAGTCTTTGTTAGGTTTGTTTCCGCGGTTTCCGAATACGTTTTCTCCGTTTTAACCGACTCGGGTCACACCCGACCTGTGTGTGGACGAGAGTTAGGACGAGAGTGACTCAGACTGAGCCTACACCCTCAGCCTTTCTCAGACGCTAGAACACCCGCCGCGGCTCGAGGGACGAGGGGCAGGTGAGAGAGCAGAGGCGCCTATAAACCGGTCACGCTCGGGCGTCGGGGATGGCTGTCATGCTTGGCGGCGCTGCAGTACTTTGGCGAGTTGTTATGCACCGCTCCCCTTCTATCTCGCCTGCGGAATCGGAGTTCTACGGTTTGAGCACGGGCGTGTGTGAGACCCTACATGTTCGTCAGTTGATGGAGGAGCTTGGGCACGTCTTCACGGCCGCGACCCAGATTTTCTGCGACTCTCGCGCCGATCGGGTTACATGTAGGCGGTACTGGCCCAGGTGGAGGTAGTGGCCATGGCGGCGCGTCACTGGCATGCGCATCGGCAGCACCTCTTCTTCAAACTGGCCGTCGATGAACGCCTCGAAAGTACCGTCGTCCTCGTGGTAAGCCAGCCTCAGCCCTTATGGTTGTGTGCGACCTACTTCAGCTCGGCCTTGAACATTGGCCTGGTGGCAACAGCGTCCAAGAGGGCTTGCATTGCAGCGATGCCAATCCCGCTCCGGTTGCTTCTCGTCGAGGACCGCGACGCTGAGCCCAGCCACGGCCTCACATGATGTTTGAAATGCGGACTCAAGCCCCGGGTCAACAACAGCAGCTGCGGCGGCCATTTGAAGACCTCGAGTCGCGGGAGGCTTCCGCGGGATGGTTGATGTGTTGTAGAGGATAGAGTAGGAGGCCGAGAGACTTCCACGCTACTATGAGAGTGCAGAGAGAGGAGTGCAAAGCAGAAGAGAGTTTTCCTGAAAGCGAACCTACTCAGCACACGGAGACACACATCTCCCCCGTATGGAAATGACATTAACGATACACATAATTGCATGTAAGTTCAGTACACGCACAGTTCCTCCCAGCTGTACGTTCCTCCCAGCTGTACGTTCCTCCCAGCTGTCCGTCAGCAGGCATCCCCCCCTGCCCCCAGGGCTTAATCAGGGCGCACCCGATTAATTAATCACCGATCCCTTTGCTTCCTCCCCTAGCTGTGTGTTAGAAATCAGCAAAATGATCACACAGATACAACCTCACACAGTGAGTTTCGCAACACTGTAAAACTGTAAACAAGAAAACCCACTCACATTCTCTCTTGATTTTGCTGACCAATTTTCCGTGAAAAGCCCAACGTGGTCTAGCAGCCAAGGAGCGTGGTCTGGGCGCCGACGTGGTCGAGGCCGAGACCGACGGCATGGGCAGAAAGAAGAAGCATAAGCATTCGAATCGAGGGCGTCACAACAACCTTGAGGGCGTGCAGAAGATCCAGAACAAAAAGAGCAAGCAGATGTTGAAGACAGCGGCGAATGCAGTGATGGAGTTTGATCGCGACATGCAGAAGAAGGTGGCCACAGCAATCCAGTTGAATCGCCCTCACGACATCGAGTCGCTTCTCATGCTTCTCGAGCCTACCAGCACCAGGGGGACCGGTGTCGTCTCGACGATCAAGAAGGTCTCAACCATCACCAACGCCTTCAAGGTGCTCATCGCTGGTGGCCGGATGACCTCGGCAGCGAACTTGCTGCAGAGGTGCCAAGCAGCCGGGGCGGGTACACTGCCGTTGGTTGATGTCGTTCGAGCATTTGACGCGCTACTGCAGACACCACCGCCGTCGGTAGAGGAAGTATTGGATGCGGCTCAAGCCGCCGCTCGGTCTGTAGCGGGGCGTGATGTTTCGGAGGCGTGGCTCCGAACACAGTTGAGCCTCGTTCTGCTAGAGTGGCTGGCCGACGCGCAGGCCCGGCACACGGCACGAGAGCGCGGCCTCGCGTCTGCTCTTTCGAGCGGATCGGCGGTCGAGGGCTTCGCGCGCCTTCGTGGAAATGGGAAATTGATCGAACTCTCGAGTTCGTCAATGAGTTCGTCTCGCTTTGCCGTGCGCACGGGCGATACGCTCGGCCTCGCTGTGCTTTCAGATCCGACCCAGCCGGCTGCCGCCCTGGTGGGGACGTATCCCCCCAACGTCGCTCGGGCACTCACGGAGGCCGAGGTTGTCAGCGTGCACAGCGGCGTGATCACGCTCAAGTTTCCAGACGGCTCGACAGCGGCGGGTCAGGACTTCCCACAGGGCTGCCGGCTGGTGGCCCATGTGCTTGCGACGCGCGTCAACTTAGGTCGCCAGCTGGCAGCGGTAGCGTCCGTTGCGGCGGCGTCCCAAGCTCACCGCCGTGGCGACGCGTGGGCGCACCCGACGGCGACGCTGGGCGCGATCATTACGGCGTCTTCTGATGGCCTCTCGCGTGCATCCATTCGGTCAATGAGCATGCAGCCGTGGGACGGCAGCGGCAGCAGCGGGTCACACGGCAATAGCGAACTACCGCCGGCAGTTGTTGATCATCCTGAGGAAGTACTGAGAAAGTACGGCGACGCCACCGACGATGAGGTTGGCGAGGAGGATGGCGAGGAGGATGGCGAGGGTGACGAGGACGACGACGAGGAGGAGGCAGCTGAGGATGAGGACGACGCGGCGGAAATGGACGGTGACGAGGACGAGCGATTGCCGCGTTCTTCCGACGCCTGCCGGCCCCAGGTTATCGCGAATCCAATGTCTAGGTTGGAGGCGGAGGCGGAGGCGGAGGCGGCGAGAGTGCACGCGTACCGGTACGAGGATAGTCCCTTGGACGGCAATGCGTGTGGGGTGCCGAGTCCTCATCTACCACCGGCGCTGCCACCGGAGCCGTCATCGCATCTCGAGGGAGTCGTGGCTGAGCTTTCTCGCGGGTTCAATGAGAGTCAGTGCATCGCCATCCGCGCCGCGACGACAGAACGCCGCTCCCTCACTCTCATCCAAGGGCCGCCGGGCACGGGCAAAACACGCACCGCGCTCACAATCCTCGAGGCGTGGCTGCGCGGTGGCGTCTTCCGGCCGGGCGCCATCCTCGCCGCGTCCGACTCGAACATCGCCGTCGATAACTTGCTGGAGGGCCTCGTGCGGCGGCGCATTCGTGTGGTGCGCCTCGGACGTGTGGATGCGGTGCGCGAGGACCTTCGCCACTTCATGCCGCCCCGCGAGCTGCGCGGGATGGTGCTCTCGCCAGAGCAGTACAACAAAGAGCTCAAGCGCTGCCTCGCACAGGCCGAGGTCGTCTGCTGCACGACCATGAGCGCCGGCTCGAGCACGATTATGAAGGGTCTCACCTTTGAGGGTGTGCTTGTCGACGAAGCGACGCAGGCGACCGAGGCCTCGACGCTCGTCGCCCTCACGCGTGGTGCACGCCAGCTTGTGCTGCTGGGCGACCAGTGCCAGCTGCCACCCACGACACTCTCGCGTGCGCCTCCCGGCACGAGCCTCGACGCCTCGCTGTCGCTCTTCACGCGACTCGTGCACGACGGCGTGCCCCCCTTGATGCTCGACACGCAGTACCGTATGCACCCGGCGCTCTCGCAGCTCCCTTCGGACCTCTTCTACGGCGGCCGGCTGCGTGACGGCACCCTCGCCCATGAGCGTGCCGCGCTTGAGGGGTTCCCGTGGCCGCGCCCCGACGTGCCTGCCGCACTCATCCCTGTCGAGGGCGCAGCGGCCGGCGGGGGCGAGACCACACGCGGCACCTCGTTTGTCAACGTGGGCGAGGCGGATGCGGTCGTGTGGGCCGTGCGCCACCTGCTCGGCAGTCGTACGACGCGGCCAGGCGACATTGGCATCATCTCGCCGTACGCGGCGCAGGTGCAGTTGCTGCGCAGCCGAGCTGAGCTACGCGGCCTTGAGGTCAACTCCATCGACGGCTTCCAGGGGCGCGAGATGGAGCTCATTATCGTGAGCACCGTGCGCACGCGAGGGCTTGGCTTCATGGCGGACGCGCGCCGTGCCAACGTGGCGCTCACGCGCGCGCGGCGGGGCCTCATCGTCGTGGGCGCGCCCTCGCATCTCGCGCGCACCGACTCAGCCTGGGCTTTTTGGGTTCGGTGGGCACGCGCACGCGGCGTCGTGCTGGGCGAGCAGCCGCACGGCGAGTACGATGCTGCGCACGCGCGTGAGGCCTCGGAGACGATCTTTGCGGCGACAGGAGGTGGTGTGGCCGACGCATTGGAGGTGGACGTGGACGCACGCCGCCTCACGCCGCCGGTGGCGGCGTCGACCTTGCTGCTGCCGCCGCCGCCTTCGCAAATGGAGCTGCAGCCGCCTCCGCCGCCATCACGCCCGCCACCCCCACCGCCTCCGCCGCCCCCGCCCCCGTCCTCTCGGGCGAGGATGGAGACTCGACAGGTGCCTGCTGCGGCCGATCGCGCGGTGGCCCCGCCGGCCATCTGCCACAGTGCTCCCTTGCCCGTGCCGGCCGCGGCCCTGGAGGCGATCGCAAGACTCAACCGTAGGGCGCTTGAGGCTTCAGGCACCGTCGGTACCGCGGACGCCGGGCCGATGAGTAAGGCAGCTCGAGTGGGCCCTTCGCAGCCGAATGTCTTTGAATCAGCGAGGCAGGAGGCGGCGGCGCGTAAACTAGCCGCGCTGCGGGCAGATGCCGCGAAGGATGTGGCCGCCGGCACCCCCCTCCTACACAATGTGCACGCCTTGTGGGGGGCGCCGCCAGCACCGCCGCCGCCGCCCGCTCCGCCGCCGCCACACGCCCCGCCGACGCCCGCTCCGCCGCCGCCGCCGCATCCTGCACCGCCACTGCCGCTCGCCCCGCCGCCGTGGCACCCGCCGCCGTGGCAGCCTCCGCCGTGGCAGCCTCCGCCGTGGCAGCCTCCAGCTCCCGCGCCGCCGGCACCAACCGCACTGCCCGTGCCCGCGCCGCCTGTGTATCCGGTGATGGAGGACGAACGCACGGCGGCATGGGCGGCGTGGTTTGCGGAGCAGCAGAGGCAACAAGCATGGGCACAATACCACTACGCGACGACGGACTTGGCACCGCAGTGACCACGGACCCGTGCACATCGGGGTGTTTTGACGACCCCCTGAGTGGAACCTAAGTGGAACCTGGAATCTCTGAGGCATTTTAGATGCAAGATGGATCCAAAACAAACTTTTTGCAAAAAAAGTTGGCCCCAAAAGCTGGGACACCAAGGTGGTGGACTCAGCACGAGCGACGCGACGCGTCAGTCCGCATATGTCTGATATCGTTGAACGTTTAGGCACCGTATGGACGCCATGGCGGCAGCGGCCCGAGGCCCTGGAGGCTGGAAAGCCCATCTACCGCGGCTATGGTGAACACGACATGGCGGCCCTGCCGGAAAAGTACCGCAGTCCCAATGGCAGCCCAACGCGCTCGCGACCAACTGTGGAAGACTACCAGCCAGTCTCTTATCAGAGCTCTGCTGAGAGCTGGGCGGGCGGTGGCATGTGGTCGGGCGGCAAGCACAACGCGGAACCGGCAAGCAGACCGCGTCCCATCGGAAAGAACCTCGGTGCCGTCTTGCAGGCGGTGGAGAAGCGTGCGGTGACACCGCCCGTCGAACGAAGGCCAACAGTGACCGCATTGACGGCCCAGCCGTCGGGTGCCCTCGAAGATATCGATGAGACCCATGAGACTGCCGCGCCGGCAGCCGCGCCGCTCTCGTCGGTGTTCGTGGTGCCGGGCACCATGGCGGTGTTCATGGAGCCCTCGACGTCAAGCGCTTCGTTGCCAACGCGGGCCATGTTCGTGGCCAGCGCGGAGGAGGAGGCGAATCAACCGCTCATGCTGCGACGTGAGAGTGATGTGATGGAGGAGGAGGGTATCAAGGCGGCGGCGCAGGTGAAGCGCACAAAGTCTTCATCTAAGGTGGTCAGGGACGATGCGTGGATGGACAAGTCGTACGCCGCACCACCGGAACCCTTCCCTCCGAAAGGCTTCGAGAAGGTCCTCGGCTCGTGCTGTGCAATCTCGTGTATCCTGCTTCTCATCTTCGGAGCTGTCGGCGGGCCTGTCGCCCAAAACTCGCCTCTCGAGGGCATCTACAAGCCCTTCCACGCCATTGACGAGATCCTCGTGGATGTGGTCACGCAGAACCCGTTCTCCCCACCATTGCCACCCTCACCGCCGCCGCCCTCGCCGTCACCGCCGCCGCCGTCACCGCCGCCACCACCCTTGCCTCCACCGCCCTCGCCGTCACCGCCACCGCCGTCGGTGCCGCCGCCACCGCCCTTGCCGCCACCACCCAGCCCGCCGCCGCCCTCGCCGAAGCCCAAGCCACCGCCGCCCTCGCCGTCCCCTGTACCGCCGCTGCCACTGCCGCCACCTTCGCCTGCACCTGACCCGCCGCCATCTCCGTCGCCGCCGTCACCGCCTTCGCCGCCGCCGCCCCCTTTTCCGCCGCCGATCACCTGCGCCGATCCCGAGGCAGAGGCCACGCTGCGTGGCTCAACTCTCGAGCTCACGTTCTGCTCGTGCCCGGGCGCGATGGCCGATGCCGACCACAATGGGCAAGGCACACTGACGACCTTTAGCATGTGCTCACTCGACATCCAGAAGCTGCTGCTCCTCAACCACCTGCTGCCGCAGGACTGCACCCCTTGCCTACAGGGCAGCGACGCGTGCCTCAAGTGCGGCGTATCCGCGAAGACCCTCGCCGGAAGGCGCCTCGCGTCTGGGCGCCATGACGGGCGCGAGTATGGGGCGCCATCGTGAGCGGGCCCGCCACGGCGTGCGGGCGAGTATCAGCTCTTCACTCGGATTCATCGCTATGTGAAGAGGCCACGCGTGTGAAGGGCTGAGGGACAACTTCACGGCAAATTGAGGAAGCGCAGGGCCGGCCGCTTCGGTGGAAGGAGCGTGTATGGCCGACGGCGCATCGTCCTCAACTTGATCCTCAACTTGTGACGTGTCGCTCCATGCCCCACACGCGACACGGCGATATGGTATGCCGTTATCAGGTGTAGTATCTGACTCTCACGAATGAGAGAGAGGCGCCGGCAGCTCCGCCGCGGGCCGCGCGTCCGTGCGCCCGCCGGCGCGCGCGTAAAAGCAACCAGCCGAGTACCAGCCGAGGGTGATGTCAACGTAATTCAAATCGTCGTTTACGTCTAACGTCAAAATCGGTCGTACGCGGCCCGCGCGGGACGTACACGGTGGCAAAAACGAATCGTCCCCCGCGAGAACGGAAACGTCGCGGCACCGGTCGCCGCCCGGCGGCGGCGCCGGGGGGGGCGGCGGGCCCCGGCCGTCTCGACCGGCCGAAGACCGGCCGTCGACGGCCGTCCGGCACGCCGCCGCCGCGCCCGCCTTCGGGACTAAAAAGGTGATAAGAGCGCAACTGCTGGGGTGTCCGCCGCCGGCGGCGGCCGCGCTCGGCGGACGTCGGGAGTGCCGTACATGTCAAGGAAGGCGTTTGGCATCGCCTCGGCCAGTGTGGACATCGGCGTCAGCACCTGCCGGTGCTCGCGAAGCATCGATTTGTACACAAAGTCTGTCTGGTACGCGGTGCCGTGCTCAAAGATGCGCGTGGCGCTTGGGCGCGCCTTGCCAGCAGGTGTCAGAGCCGTTGCGACCGCGGCAAGCAGCGTAGGGTCGAGCGGGGTCCCCGCCAGAGAGAGTCTCTGAAGCGAGTTGCTGCGCGACGCAGCCTCACGCAACGCCTCGGCGGCGGCGACGCCGATGGGGTTGAAGGCGAGGTCGAGGTTGGTGAGGCTGCCCAGGGCGGCGCGGTGCATCAGAGCGGAGGCGAGCATGACACCGCCTGGGTTGCCTATCTCACACGACTGCAGCAGCAGCGTCTGCAGCGCACGCGACGCTTTGAGCGCGTCCGCTAGCGAACCAGCGCCCACGTCACGCACAGCATTGTGTGAGAGGTCGACAAGCGTGAGGCGCAGGTGCACGGCGATCACCTCGGCCACGAGCGACGTGCCCGCCGCACCCAGACCCGTCTTGGCCAGCCGCAGCTCGCGAAGAGCCGGGTGGCCGAAGAGCGCAGCGCACAGCCGCTGGGCACCTGTGTCGCCCAGCGCAGAGTACTCGGAGAGCTCGATCGTATTCGGCTGGCACTTGGGCAGCGCCAAGAGAAGCCTGTCCAGGCGCTGATGATTGGTTGGCGGCAGCATCGCCGCCGGATGTGCCGCTGGGACCTCTCTCCACTCTCCCTTATTGGCGATCACGGTCAGATAATGGGGCTTAAGGTCGACGTCCCACATGTTGTATTTGTGCGCCACCTCCGGTAGACCATAGACTCTCTCTACCTTGACACGCCGGCGGTCGTTCTGAAGCTCGCCACAGGGTGCCCACACTGCCGGCAGCTGCACCTGCACAGCCACATCGCACATGACGACAGGGCCGGTCGGCCCACCCGCGAGCCACGTCCCGAGAGGGCCGAGCGAAAGCTGTGAATCGTGTGCGCGAACGTCCCTGAAATACGCCATGTGATCCATCGACACGGCGTTTGTTACCCATGGCAGCTGACACTGGCAACCAAAGTCAGCTGTGGACGAAGATGCCTTGGAGGGCTGCGGTGTCGAGACAGGCACTGATTCGATCCGCCGCCGAGTGCTCTCCGGTATGCCGAGCTCTTTTCGCGTGCTCTCGGGTACGCACTTCCCTATGCACTTTTTGAGCGCACGTTGAAGATACGACTCCATTATGGGTTTGCTCAACTCCGGTACTTGGCGCTCCATTTTGCGTCCGACACAAAATGCCCACGACGGCGTTTCTAAGTTTTCGCAAATGTGGACTGTACGTTCATGTACCTATCAGTACGTCGTCGAGATTGACCACGCCAATCTCAAATGACCGTGAGCCCTGAGTCCTGAGCCCTGAGTACAGTCACACGCCGACGCTCAAGCCTCGCAAACCGGCAAAGGGGCTCACCACCGACACTACCACTGACGTGTGACAGCAGCAGGGCTGTTACACCTCTAACAACATCCGGGGACCTGGCATCTGAGCTTGACCTGAGGTGGAGAAACGCTATCCACACTCGAACGGCCGAAGGTCCGAGTGAAATTGTGCCCCCTCCACGGCCGCTCAGCGTGCGGAGCCTGGGCGGGTGGGTCCGCTTAATTCGCAAAGTGCTTGGCGATCAGCACGTTTGCCTCCGTCGACTTAGCGACGGCGATGCTTACTGAGCCGAGGGCGTGCCCGTGCGGCTTGACGAGCTCTGCCGAGTTGAGGATGATCAAATCTGCTAGGATCTCATCCTTATCGCAAAACTCGACGATTGCTTTATCAATCGGGCTCTTGCCAGGAGCCTCGAGGTGGAAGGTGTACGCTGGGCCCTGCTTCGCCGCCTCCGAGGTCCAGTAAGTTTTCGTCGACTCTGTGTACGAGGTGGTTTTGATGTTGAGCAGGGCGACCTTATCCTTCGGGTTATGGAGCTTCACCGCCATGTCCAATGTTTTGTTGGCGCCCGCGCTCGAGTTCGGGTCAGTCACGGCAGCCACGACCGACATAGCCCCTATCGAACCTGGATCGCGCCGACGGTTGAAAAAGTCTTCGCGTTCGAGGACCCCATATGCCTTTGGCTTCGTGATGATGACCGGCACCTTACATTTGGCCATGCACTCAAGTGCGACAGAGCCCGTCATTGCGGCGGGCGTCGTCTTCTTCTTCAGCTTCCACTCCTCCTCGAGGCGCATGCCACCCGCGCCCATGACCAGCATGCCGCCCTTGTCAGCCGCAGCCGCCGAGCAAAGCGTCTCGGCCAGGGATTTGCCTGTCTGGATCTCGAGCACCTCCGCACGGTCGATGTTCATCTGAGGAAAGCAGCCCTCCTTCAGCATGGTCTCGGCATTCTTGAGCAGCGCGTTCGCTTGCGTCGCATCGAGTTTTCCAGTGCGCACGATGACCATTTTGACCTTGTCACCGGCCCTGACGTCACAGAAACAGGCTGCCAGCTTAGCAGCGCGGAAGCCCAGTTTGGAGCCGTCGATCGCGACGACAAACTTCTTCGGGAGAATGGTCTTCACAGTAGATGTGTTGCCACCCAAGCGCATGAGCTTCATCGTGGCGCCCACACTCGCCACCGCAGTCGTACTCGCGGCTGGTTGGGCTTCTGACAAGGCGTCCATTTGGGCAGCAGAGGTGCCGGACCGCGGCACTGAACGGATGCGAGCGCGCCGTTCTGGGCATCAAATCTGGTCCTAATGGAAAAGTTAGCTCCTCGTACTAATATGTCATATAATGTAGAAATACTAATGGGCGCTACTTCTTCTTCTCCTTCTTCGCCTCCTTGCCACCGGCCGCCGAAGAGCCGCCCGCGCCCATGTTGGCGAGCGCCTGGGTCGCATACTTTTGCCATTCGCTTGTCTGCTTCTTCGAGGTCTTGATGATCTCATCTTTGGCAAGGGCGAGCGCCTTGAAGGACTCTGCCTTCTCCTTGGCTATCGCGAGCTCGACGCGCAGCTCAGCGATCTCGGCCTCCGCTTCCGCCAGCCGCATGGCGAGCGCCTTGGCGTCGGTGAGACCCCCCACAGACGCGCCCTCGCCGCTCACGCCCGAGCTTGCGCTAGCGAAGCGCACAGGTCCTGTTGACGACGGCGCGGTGGCTGCTGCTATCGATTCATCAAGGTGCGGTGACCCCGAGTACCGCGGCGCCGTCGCGGCATCTGCCGAAGCTCGATTCGGCGCCGTACTCAACGGCGTCAATGGCGGTGCGATCGAGGGCGCTTCAGACGGCTGCGAACCACGTAATTCGGCGAGCAGCTGTTTTGTTTGCTGATGTAGTTTATCATGCGGCAGCACCTCATCATCCACTGATCGCGGCGCCGGTGCCGATCGGGAAAGCTCGTCTCCATGATACGGCACAGCGTCCTCGTGCCCGTCTCTGTCACCGTCGCCTTTGAAGTCTCCTTCGCCGTTACCGCCGTCGCCGCTACCGCCGTCGCCGCCGCCGAAGTCGCCATCACCGTCAGGGCTGGACGGCTTCGTTTGTTTCAGAGGTGGCCGTGGATGCAGTGGGGCCAACATGGCTGGTGGCCGCCGTGATTGCTCCGCTTGCATTCGACGTGCCGCAGCGAGCTGCTGCAACACGTGTGGTGGCTGCAGAAGGTACATGGCTTGTGTCGCTTGCGCCATTTGCGCGCTGTGTGCAGCAGCGGAGGATGCAGCCGCGTCCTGCCGCTCGCCTGCAAGAATGTATGACGGCGCGTACGGCATGCCGGCGAAATGGTTGGCATGCTGCATTGCGGCGGCGGCTGTGAGCGCCGCCGTGGCGATGCCCGCGTGCACTTCGGCTGGCAGGTCGCTCTCGTGCTGCATCCCTTGGCGCTTCCTCTCGTCGCGCCAACTAATCGCCAAATCCTTTGTATGAACATACCGGTAAAAAGACACCGGGGGGAGCCGGGACACGCACACAGGCACACGGACACACAGACGAACCTCACCACCATCCCAACCCACCACCGCACCCGAGCGACCGCGAGACGACCGAATCAGCGGCCGACTCAACGGCCGCAGCCCCGGAGCCGACCGCTCCCCGCGGCCGACTCGGAGGCCGCCCCCTGCGATCATACCGGTACCGGAAGGGGTGACCCGGCTCCCCCGGTGTCTTTCTACCGGCATCTGTCGTTCTCCGGTTGGTGAGGCGACAGTGCAGGGGCGGACTTGGAATTGAAATCCCGGAATTTCGGAATTGTAATCCTAGCCCCCTCGAAATTCCATGACGTTGAAATTCCCAGTTTCCAACAAAAGTCGTGG
>PJAB01001098.1:0-17305 GCA_002887195.1 Chrysochromulina parva
CGGCCGCGGGGAGCGGTCGGCTCCGGGCCTGCGGCTGTTGAGTCGGCCGCGGCTTCGGTCGTCGCGCTGACGTGCTGGGTGTGTGTTGTTGGAACTGGGTTTGGATGGTTGTGAGGTTCGCCTGTGTGGTCTGTGTGCCTTTGTGCGTCCGCGTGTCCCGTGTGTCCCGTGTGTGTCCCGGCTCCCCCCGGTGTCTTTTTACCGGTACATGTAATTCGCCGAACTTTTCACGCGTCGCGTCACAGTCGCGAGCGCGCGGCGATGGCGGACCACATGTATACCAGGCTACCTGTTGCGACCCCGCGACAATGCCCACCCGAACATCGCACGCGGATCAAGTCCTGCTCGCGCATGGACCAAAATGCGCCACAGTGCGAGCAGTCGAGGACGCGCAGCGTGATATATGGTTCACACAATTCAAACAACGGAACCCCAGCCCGGGTCAACTGCTGGTTTGTTCGTGGCAAGTGCGTCGCGCTATGGGTTCTGGAAGCGCGCCGTGAGGTTGATCACTTGCTTGCCGACCTCGATAAGCGCGGATGCCTGGGGTTGCGCATTGGACTTCCAAGCACACTGCGCAGCACTCAGTCATACTTGAATGATGGAATCGTGCGTTGCGGATCCATAGATGGATGGAAGCCCATCCTCGGCTGCGCACACATGGCACGGCACAGCCCTTGCCATCCAGCTCCAGACGCTATGTCGTCACCATGTAACCATATGACGCTCGTCAATGGCCATGGCCAGTGCTACACGCGCGAGCCCAATGAGACCCAACCGCAGCCTAATGAGACCCAACCGCCGCCAAAGTGGGATAAGACGGTGCTCACGAAGGCTCTCGTTTGCGGTCGCATTAAACCATGCAATGGCGTCACACAATATATCGTCAAGTCGTTCTTGGAACGCTGGCAAATAGGTCAAGTCCCCGGTCAAGTTGGCCACCGGGTTGGGTGCCCCAACAGGACGCAGAAGCTGTTGGTGGTGCTGGATAAGGCGTGCAACGGCTGCGGCGACACGGCCTCGGCCGCATCCAACCCGTGGCACCGAATGACTCGCATGTTCACTGTCTGGAAGGCACTCAAGGCTATGGCCTGCGCGAAGTACGACGGACGCTGCAGCGACGCGCCACTTCCGGAGGCCGACCTGCTCTTCACCAAAAATATCGAGATCTTTCCGAATGCGTCGCGCACGGGCTTTGGAAACCTCGTCGGAGGGAGCATAGTGGCTAACTCGCCCTACAGCATCTCGCGCATCCAGTGGTGCTCGTACGACAAGCTGCTGCTGCTGCCATATGCTGCTGCCGTATTCTTCGACCCATATTCTTCCAGAAACCCGGATCAGCTGTGGTCGCTCTCCTACGGTCGCGACATGTCCTGCGCCGCCTCGGAGGCCGCCCAGGTCTGGCAAACGTTCGTCCGCGACATGCTCTCGCGAATGAATTTGAGGGTGATGCTGTGGCCTACCTACTTCAACGTGGCAAAACATCATCGCACGGTGACCGTCTGCTTGCTGCTGCGCACAGATCCGAGTAAGCGGACGGGCCTATCGTCCTCGTGGAGGAAGAGCGAGCGCATGATGCCTCGATACGAGGCACCGGGCTGCGTCGACGAGATGCACCAAACTTTGGGGGGCGTGTGCCATGGGCATGCTCCGCTTCAAGCGCGCAACGTCTTGTTCAAGCATGGTAGCTCATTGCGCGAGCAAGTGAGCCAGATGGAAGGCTGCAGAGTCGCCATAGGTATCCACGGCGCGCAGTTGATGAACGTCATGTGGATGCCCCCGGGCAGCTCCGTGGTGGAGTTCCATCGCCTGGAACCCAAAGATGTGCCTGAGATGGCCTTCTACTACCGAAACGTCGCGAGTCTCTCTGGCCATACGTATTTTAGCCGCCAGGTCTGCGACACCGTGCTCAGGGTGGGCAACGACAAGGTGTACGAGTACCCGCACTGCGCGGGCTTCGCGAAGCCTGACGGAGTGCACTTGCAAATGGATGAAGTGCGCCAGGTCGCCATTGCGGCCGTTGCCGCTGTGGGGCACGCCGGAGGTAATTACGACGACAGGCCGATCGCGCAGTGTAAGTTAGAGTCCGAATCAGCCAGCAAGAATAGAAGCAGAGCAACAGGAACAGAAGCGGGGCGTCAGCGGCAGAAGAATAGCAGTATTGCAGCCACAGAGGATCAGCAGCGTGCAGATACCGTCCGTACTTATTGACCGTTTCTGACCTGTGCGCCCGTAGGAATCGAATTCGCCCGCGAAGACCTAGATCGTCGTTGACGTGTCGGCTTTGCGCGGTTTGAATTCACCGAATTGCGTACAGGCGGGCCCAGAACAAGCTGTGCTGTACGCCCATGTGTACGCCCTACTGTACGCGGGCGTCGTGGCCGCGGGTACATGTATTACACATGTACCGCGCCCGCCGGGCTGGTCGGTCGCGCTCCCGGACGAACGGAACCCGGGCGCGAACGCGGCGCGAAGCGGAAGGTCGGCCGCGGGCGCGTACAAACGCTACAATGCCCGCATCCCAGGCCATGGCGTGGAGCCGGCTGTTCCCGTACACTTGTGACTGGACAAAGACCTGGACAAAACTAGGATTGGAACTCGACTACAAAGGGTAACGGTAAGGCCGCAAAGACGGGTCCAGCGAACGGTGGGCGAACCGAGGCGCCCGCGCCCGGCCGCGGACTGTGCAAGCCGGAAGCGGTAACCGATAAAATTAAGAATTTTAACGGTTAAAGCGTTCCGTCTCGAGGTTCGGAGTGACAGCATGCTATTTGCCAGACTTTCATAAGTGGCCCTCTCTGTTGTCTGTTGGTGCTATGTTGGTGCCAAGTCGCATTGCGTTTCGTTAAAGTAGCGACCACCGTGCATCGCCAACGCTTGGAGTTTTGGCCATGCGACCATCGACGTATTGGAATAATACAAGACGCTTGCAGGACACCTGCGGATCAAGGCGACGAAGCTTTTAAGTCCTTGAGTCCCGATGAGCTTGAACGGTGCGTGGACGCCAAATGGCGTGAAGAGTACACTTCCAGTTTGAGTGTTGTTCGAAACCTTCGGGTAGGAAGTCTCCACACTGAACATCGCCGCGTCTTCCTTTAGCGCATGCTGTCGGAGCGCGAGCTTTCCTTTTGTTGTCATAGCCTCCAAGAAGACATGAAGCCCTCCATCGATAGCGAATGGTGCTGGTCCTTTGTGCAGACGTGCAAATTTCTCGAACTCGGCACTCAAATTCTGCATGACGTCACGCCGCCAGAGGCTCAGACCGCTGTTTCCCACATCCATACCATGATTCCACTTCCATGGCGCACCCCAAAACACGGAAGACGGCTCCGATCGAATGAAGTGTTCGAGTGGCCACGTTGGGTTAGCACACAGGACGCTGTCCACCTCGAATAGCAGAAGCCACCGGCGATTGAAGATGCTCCAAAACTCCTCGCTCGCCAGAAAGATGTTGTACGCGAGCTTGGCTCGATCTCGAAAGGCACGTTGGGCTGTGCCTCGCGCAGTAGTATGGTCTTGTGGGGCCTGGACCGACAGAAGCCGTTTCGGCAGCGGATGGAGCAGGAGATGCCGCAAATCGATTGAGCGTCGTAAAGCTGGATGTGCGCCAGCAGCCGCCTGATCCATCCACATCCAGGTGGTGTTCACCGTGAAAAGATGCAATGTCCATGAAGCAGGCAGGTGGGCACGCACGTTGAGGAGGGTGAGCGCCAGTGATTGCCATTGACGAGGCTCGATGAGCACAGCGTCTCCAAGGTCAGAAGCCGGCAGACGCGCCCGAGCGCTGCTACACACATGTACTTCTGCAAGGTTGCTGCCAACATCAGCGAGGGTTGTGGCAATCTCTCGTGTAGCTGTAGATAAGGCAAGGCTCCACGCCTCTTTAGATGCTTGAGCCCACATGAGATGGCTGAGGAATGCGAGGAGTCCTGGAACGCGCTGTGAAGCCTCAGAATGAGGCATCAATTTGGATTTAGGAGACCGATATGCTGTTCCAGTGGTTGAGCAAAGCGCGCCACCTGAGCGGCCGGGGCACACTAACCGCAACCACGCGGATGGGCGCGTAAGGACGTGATTTGGTCAGCACGGCGGTCCGTACTCGCGGTGCCGATCGGGAAGGACCTCCCTGACGCCCGGGTCTAAAATCTCGTGAAGTCCGCCCCTTGTGAAGTCACACAGTTTACCGGTACGCTCTGGGGTTCTAGAAGAGGCGCCTCCGTAACGAAAACCAATTCGCCGAAAACATTGTTAAAAACAGACAAGGTTTCTGTGAACTGAAGCGAAACTTAACAAGGAGGCCCGAAACTTAGAGAGAGGTTCCATTTCTCGCTCCGTCGCGGGAGCTTGGATTTCAGTGTCGCGCATGTCGAACCGGACACAAACTGGCATTCCGGTACTGACAAAGGAGGAGAAGGCGGCTCCCGAGGAGGTGGAGGCGACCAAGGAGGCCGCCCAGAGGCTGAAGTCGTGCAACGATGTCATCAGCGAAGCCCTCGAGAGCTCCATGCAAGGTGTCACGGCAGTGCTCGCGGAGGCCTTGGGCATGAGTGCCGGCGCTCGATCTCCTGCTGAGATAATCACGCCCGCGCTCGAGAAGAAGGTGTTTGCGGTCTTTGAACAGCTCGCACGCAGGGCTGCCTATGCAACGTCATCCTTGCACGATGCGCATGAGGCCTCAACGCGCAAGAAACTGAAGGCGCAGACGTCAGCGATGGAGTTGAAGTTGAACGTGCAGCGCAAGGCGAGCCAGAAGCAGCTGGAGAATCACCACGTCGAGCTTCAGGCGAACTATGATAAGAAGTTGGCCGATACCATCAAAGAGCTCGTCCAGGGCGACGGGGCGGCAATGGCGGCGATGAACCGCGCCGACGAGCTCGCGGAGAAATGTGGAAAGCTGCAGAACGAAGTGACGCGCCTCAGGGAGCTCACGGGCGTTGCGCAAGCCAAAGTGCAGTCGCTTGAAGAGGCGGTGGCCGAGGCCAAGAATCGTGAGTGGACGCTTGAAGCGGCTCTCCTTGCATGCAAGTGCTCACCACGGCGCCTCTCCCTCTCCCCACCCTCTCCCCCTAGGTGAGTGGACCCTCGAGGCGCGTGGGGCCGAGGCCGAGGCGCGGATCACGGAGCTCAGCGAGGAGTTGGCTCGCACCGACGCACCCGCGCTGAGGAGGAAGCTCGACGAGAGCGAGAAGCGGTGCGAGAAGCTCGAGAGCGACTTGGAGACGACCAAAATGCAGCTCGCAGCGGCGCACGCGCGCATCACGCGCGAGCAGGAGATGGCGATGGCTGAGTGTAATCTACTCAACGAGGGGCTGACTGCCACGCGGGAGGCGCAGGCGCAGGCGGAGGCGGAGGTGGAATTACTTCGAGAGGAGATGGAGCGCGTGCGCGCAGAAGAGCGCAGCACGGCGCAGGAGAAAGAGCGCCTCGCGCACGACAAGGTCGAGGTGATGCAAGGGACTATGACGATGATGGGCAAGGATCTTCACGCAGCGCAGGAGGCGCTTCGCCAGGCGCGCGCAGACATCCAAGGCTATCAGAACACGATTCGTGAGGTCGCGAATCAACAACAGTCGGCCGTGAATGAGGAGATGGAGGAGCTCAAAGACAAACTTGAAGCGGCCCAGGCGCGCACCTCCACGCTGCAGGCGCTGCTACAGGAGGAGAAGACCATCATGCTCGGCAAGGTCGAGCAGCTGGGCCAACGTACAAAGGAGGTGCTCGCCCTCGAAAAGCGGTTACAACAAGTTACGGCAGAGCGGGACAAGAGGGAGTTGCTCGTAACGCAGCTGCAGGCGGAGCTTGATGCGGGGTTCGAGAGGAATGGTGTGGAGTTGCGCGATCGGATCACACGGCTGGAGCACGAGCTGGACGCTTCCAAGGCCGTCGCCGGCCAGACGATCGCCGAGTTGAGCACCCGCATCGAGGCACTCTCGGCGGAGATCGAGCCCGCGAAGGCGCTCGCGGCGTCGGGTGCGGACCTGGTGGAGCAGTTACGCCAGGCGCGCTCGGACCTTGAGGGCGCTCGTCGCGGCGACAAGACTTGGGAGGTCGTCGGTCGGCTACAGCGCGATATGGAAGGCGCCAAGGCGATCGCGCGCGGGCTGCTCTCGGAGGACGAGGCCAGTGTCGTGAGGCCGGCGGGCATGTGCGCGCACCTGGAGGCGGTCGTCCTCAAGTTTCGTCAGGCGACCGATCTGCTCGAGCGCACGCGCATCGCACTCCGCCAGGCAACTGAGGCTCTCGAGCATGCGGAGCGCGCCAACCGCGCCGAGCGCGCCCTGCTGAGCACGTCGGCCATCATGGGGCTCAAGCAGCTTTCAGTGCACTTGACTTACACTCTCTCGGGCTTACGCATCGGCGAGGAGCGACCCACAGGGGAGCCGTCGGCGAGTGTGCTCGCCATCAAGCAGCTGAGCTTCTCGCAGAGCGTGCCTGTCCTCCCGAGCGCCGCCCCGAGCGTGCCCTCGCGCCGTCGAGTGTGGGCCGTGTCGGGCGAGCCGATCCCAAGGTTGTTGATGCCCCAGCCGCCCGGAGCGCGCAACTTGCTTCAGGGGCGCTCGGCCGTACAGTACGTTGAAAAGGCGGAGGCGAAGGTGGAGGCGACCATCGACCGCTCCGGCTTGATCGAATACCCTGGGCTGATGGCCACGGTCGAGCAGGCGGCCGCGGCCGACGAGGAGAAGGCGGCAGCCAAGGGCGGCGGCTCGCCCCGTACCGTTGGGCTCTCACGCAACCGCGATTCCGTGGAAGTCCACAGCTTTCCTGGTTCCCCACAGGGATCACCCACGGGATCCAAGACTCGCTTCTTGGATTCGCCTACGGGACCCAATAAGAAGATCATCAGCCCGCGGAGTAAGCCGTCGCCGACGAGCCCGCGCGGCTCTGTCGCTGTGGGCACTGCCGCGCTCGCTGGCTCGGTCGCGATGAGCGGTGTCGTAATCAATGGGCCGGTGGCAGGCGCGGCGGGGCTCGTCAAAGGACCCACCCTTGGTGGCGGCGTGACCATCGGCGCCGCAACCGGCGTCGTCCCTCTCGGCAACGCCACTGGCCGCAGCCCGTCGCCCATCGGCGCGCGCACGCGCCAGGAGGTCGTCGACGAGGTGGCGGCGGCGCATAGGGAGGTGCGTCAGGCCTTGCGTGCGGCGAAGGCGGTCGAGGCGGCCATGATGCAGGTGCTGCCCGAGCCGTTGCCCGACGTGCACGCGACGCGCCGTATGCCGAGCAAGCCGCTCGGCGGCGGAAGCCCGATCAAGCCGACCGGGATCTCCCTCTCGCCCCCGTCCTCACTGCCCCCGCCCCCGAGCAAGCAGCCGAAGCGCCAGATGCAGCCGAGCACTGCCACTGGATTGCCCGCCCTCCCGCCCGCAGCTTGCATCAGCCTTGCAATCCAGGGAGATCCTAAGGAGCTTGCCGTTACGGGCTAGTTCGCATTCAATTCCCAAACAGGTGTAGGGATGGGCCTTATTTAAACATGAAAAATAGTACGGACCAGCCTTCGGTCAAGTTCGCCTCTGAGGCTCTTCAAAGCTCTCAACGACCAGGACCAACGGCGGTCTCAGTGGTTCAGAACCACGTTCTCAACGTCGTGCACTACGATCGAAGACGCCTTCGACGGGGACTCGGCGGCGGCGGCGGCGGCGGCAGCGGGGGGCGCGGTGCCAGTGGGGGCTGTGGGGGCGGCAGCCTGCGTCGCTTTTGAGGACTGTCCGTGCTTATCGTCCCCACGGCCGGCGAGGCCGCGCACACGCCCGCGCTTCGCCGCAATTTGCTCATCGACCCGTGCCGACTCGCGTCGGATGGCCTCATACAGCCTCGTGGCTTTAGTCATGTCGCCGCCGAGGCAGGTATGCGCCAGCCGGCTCGCGGGCCAGCGCTGCAGCAGCTCGCGTCCGTCACACGCGTCCGGCAGCAGTACGACCGCGCAGGCAAGCTCGTCCTCGAGCGCGCCGAGCCACTCCCGCACCTTGTCTGGCTTCCACTTGACGAACGGCAGGTAGACCTCCGTCTCAGCAGCGGTGCGCGTGCACTCGACGCGCGCCTGCCGGCTCACCTCCTCCTCGGCTCCGCGCATCTGGCACACCTGGTTGAGGGTCCGAATCGTATGCTCAACGTCCGTCGCGCTCGGCGAGCAGCACGCGAGTACCGCCGTCCGGTGCGCTGGGTTCACGAAGCAGTCCTTAAGAAGCAGGGTGAGCTGGTGCCGGCGGTAGGGCATGTGCAGGCTGCGCGCGCAGCTCGCCTCCTTGGCCAACGCAAAATTCATGAGGGCTGCCGGCTTCGCCGGGTTGAACGCGAGGCCGTTGTACGTGCTCTCGCCGTCAGCACCCAGCGCCTTCGCGTGCGCCGCGGCCGCTTGCGCCGCCTTGAGCGCTGCCGAGTACCCTTTGGGCACGGCGCGCGTCCACACGACCTCATCCTGGTCCTGCTCCACGAAAGTCTCGAGCTCAACATCCTGATTGATCGTGGCGCGGAAGCACTCCTTGAGCGTCTGAAGGCTCGTGTTGATATCAGCGCTCTCGCGGGTGGCACGTGCGTCGTGCTGCGTCGTCTCATAATTGCGCTCCGAGCCCGCCAGATCGACCAGCGTGAGCAGACCGGTGACGGGCTCGACGGCGCCGGCGACGCTGGCTTCGGCGCTCCTGAGCGCGCCGTTCGCCGCGGGGTTCGGCGCCACAAGGCGTAGCCGGCTCACGCAATGGGAACGTGAGGATTGCGCGTTGCGCTCTGTCGCTGCGACGGAGCGCAACGCATGCGCTGCCGCAACCGCCTGCAGCAGCGCGGCACGGCTCCGGCACACGAGCCGCGTGCCACCGAGGACGTGGACCTGCTCGTCGGCATCCGTCACCAGGCGTACCTGCTTGCGCGCATTCAGCAGGTCGTACGCCTTCTTCTCGCGAAGCTCGAAGATCTCGAGACTCACTTCGAGCATCGGCTGGCCTTCGGCCGAGGCGTCGGCCTCCACCTGGCCCTCAAACAGACGGTGCGCGAGGTAACGCTGCATCGCGTTCGTCGTATGCGTCTTGCCCGTCCCCGTCTGACCAAAACTGATGAGCGATGCATGGCCTCCCTTGCGTGCTAGCTCATACAGCGGATCGACGATCTGCGAGAGCATGCGCGCCTCGTCGGTGGTGGCGCCGTAGACGCCGTCGAGCGCGTACTCGCGGTGCACAGTATACGTGCTCATGTCACGAGCTGCCTTGCCGTCGTGCACCACGCACCGGCCGCTGACCTCATCAATCGTAAGTGCATCGTACTCACCCTCTGCCCGCTCAGAGTCCCAGAGCGGACGCTTGCGAACAAAGATCTCGAACTGTGCGGCTGGCGGAGGGCGCAGTGGCTGAACCATCGAGATCAATTCGCGCGCTGCATCAGCATTGCCAATGTAGAATCGTACCACCCGACGCGCCATCTCGTTTGGAAGCCGAGAGAGCATTGAGTGCAGCTTCTCGTCGCGGTTGAGCCGATCAATCTCGCACACGCCGTTGAACTTTGCAATTGCCTCCTCGAAGCGCATCGCGAATTCGCGGCGCGCCGATCGGATCGATAGGTTGGCCATTCGATCGTATGTCGATGAGTCGCGACGCACGCACGCACGCAGGTGGCGAACAAAGGTGAGTTCAAGGAGCCCGCGTTTTGAATCGCGGGATGGTTCACGTTCACATATCAGTTTCGTCGCGGTCCACCCGCGCCCATCACATCTCTTGACTGTATTAATCTTCCTCCGCAGTTCCTCCTTACGCGAGCTCTGGATGGTGCTGCAGATGCAGCGCGCGACAGTTCGGACATGTTGCGGGATCATCGATGCTGATGCTCGCTTGCTCGGGGACTCCGAGTCCGCGGGACTGGCCCCACTTGGGAACGGGCGCTCGTTCAGCACTAACTCGGCACACTGTACACAAGTACTGTTCTCGACCGTGATGTTGTGATGTGTATACTGAATACTCGCGCGCTCACTCAGCCGGGGGGTTCACTCAACGTTACGGCGCGTTGGTCAGTGGTGCGGGCGGGGTGCACATCGACCACGTCGTGTGTGCATGTGCGTGCATGACCCACAGCTCTCAGCTGACAGCTCGGCATGCACAGCTGCAGCTGCGCAGGCCGCAGCTGGAGCTGCGCACACACCCGACACACGCACATGACAAACCCGCCCTCCAACCATGAATGACAACACACACGGCTGGCGGCCACGGACCCACCTCCGCGAGAATGTACTTCGGTCGGGTACTTGGCTAGCTGCTCCGTAGGACCGTAGCTGCCTCTTCGCCCCTAAGTAGTTCAGCCTTCGATACATGTTCTGCTCTCTTTTTTGCAACGGTGCATCGCCGCTAATCGTCCTTGCCTCGATTAGCGCCGTCCGGCGGTGACGGCGGGTTCGACGGGTACGGTGCGCCGAACATGGCGATGTGCGGATTATTGGGGTAGGCTGGGTACGCGGCAGGCATAGCCACGGGCTGCGCGACGGCAGCACCGTAGACGGGCTGCGCAACGGCAGCGCCGTAGACGGGCTGCGCGGTGGCAGCGCCGTAGACGGGCTGCGCGGCGGCAGCGCCGTACACGGGCTGCGCGGCGGCAGCGCCGTACACGGGCTGCGCTTGGCCATGCGTGGGTGATGGCGCCGCAGGGATGGCGACTTGGAGCTGCATGCCCGGCGACATGCCCGCCGGGACCATGATGCGTACGCGCCGGCCATCAGGAGCTTGGACTTCGACCGACTGGCCCGGAGCGACACCCTGAGGGATGACGATCATCATGTAAGCTTGGGCCGCGGGCATAGGCTGGCTGTTGTACGCCTGGCCTGCAGGCGGGGAGTGCATCTGCTGTGGCGGCGGGTCGTGCATCTCAGCCAAACCACCGGCCCCAAAATGAGTCATCTCTACAGATTGTGGGCGCGTTTGAAGGGGCGCCTTGTAGTTGGCTTGATTTCTGGGCCGCCATATGCAGAGGATGAGGATTGCGACCACCAAGCAGGGCCAGCCGATGAAGGCGAAGATGGCGCCGATCGGTATTTCCATAGTCTGATCGGTGTAGAAGGTCAAGAATGCGTTCGATGCGGATCCGGTGCTCGAGGTGCTCTGGGTCCGTTGAACGTACTGGGTCAGGTTGTACAGCCGGAGCTGCAACGGCCATCTGGGGAGCTCGGCGGGTAGCACGAGCGGAGGCTCGATGTAGATCTCGTACCGGTCAAGGTCGGCCGGCAGGCTCTCAGTCCTCGCAGCTCCGCACGATGCGCGTGTGGTGCAGCTCCCGCATGCATAGCAAGTGCGAATGGGGCACGTGTAACAGCCGTACCCATCATGCCGCACGACGAAAAAGGCGGCGCCGCCGGTCAAGGCGCGCGGAGCGCGGGAGTACGAGTACCGTGGACCGAAGCCATAGAAGAAGAAGTAGCCCCGGTAGTAGTACGGCCCCGGTGAGCCGCCGTATCTGCGCCCCGTCGCGCTCGAGTACACGGCGACGCGCGTACTCGTCGTCCGGGAGCCGTACGTGGATGTTGTGACACTTGCCGAGGAACTGCCCCAGCGGCTCGAGCCGGTGGACCCTGAACGACCGGCGGAGCTGGTACCCGAGGACGTGCCTCCCTTGAGCAGCCGCCGCCCCATGGGCGCGTGCGTCGCGGCCATCGACACCTCTTCCTCCTCAGCCTGGTCGTCCGTCCATCTCTGAGACTGCAGGCCGGCGAAGAGCAGCTTGCGGCCAGGTGGCTGCACCTCGCCATCGAGCAGCCGCCGGCCGACGCCCGCGAAGAGATCGGGCGCCTGACTGAGGTTCGTACCGTCGACCGTCCACGGGTATGCGTCATCGGGCCCGAGCCACAGATTGGTGATGTCCAACACCGTGTTGCCGTTCAGGTCGACTATGTCAAAGGCTAGCATGCCGTACGAGCCCGCCGGAAGCATCACCACGGGCGAGTAGGGCAGCCCGGCGCCGTAGCCCTCACCGTCCGTTGGCTCGAGCGTGATGTTCACAGTTGTGAGAGGTTCCTCCAGGGCGAGTGGGCACGCGTTTCCGATCGGCGTCGCAGGCGTCACCGCGATCATCGTGTAAGCATCCCACACTTGGCTTCCGCCGGATGCGGTTGTGAACTGGAACGAGCGGTTCACGTTGCGGCAAGTCCCCACCTGGTAAAAGAGGCCGATCTCACCGTTAATGTCAGACTCTTCAGGGATCTCGTTGTCGAAGACCCAGGACAGGATGACCAAGACGATGGACGGGAGTAAGAGAAATAAACCAAAACAGAAACACCGATTAGAAGGCATCGCGGGGTTCAGCGCCGGGAAGAAGGCTGGAGCGGTGTTCTTTGGACCGCGCGTAACCTGCACACTCAACTTTCCTCATGGATGGCGGTCGCAATCAACATGAATCAACGAGTTTTCCGCGGCTTCAAAGCAACAACAAAGAGTCAATGAACGACCCAGCACCCGCCACCCCGGTCCCCCGGTCTATTCGATTCGATTCCGTTGGACGGTTGACGTATCTAACGCGGACATGAGACGAGAGTTGAGACATTCTCGGACGGCACGGCGCCGGCACACACGGCTCACGGGCGACGGGGCCGCGCGCACCGCGAGAGATAAGCCACACCGCGTCCCGCTCCCGGACGGGGATGTGACCGGGACGGACGACAACTGTTTTGAACAACTCGGAGGGTTCTACGAGCGCGCACGAGAGTACGAGTACAGGCGCGCCGGCTGCGGTGACGTCAGTGCGGGCGCGTAAGTGTTCCCCACGCACCAGGCAACCTTCGAGGAAGAGCAATCACACCTCAGCCACCCCGACGTGTTCAGTGCGGACGCGCCTGGCGCGGACCGCGGAGCCGCTCACGAGTCATATGCGGGGCAGATGAGGTCATCGGTCATTGGGTTGCCCGGGGTGGGCACGAACATGTTGCAGATCCAGGCGACACCGAGGGCGACCATACCCTCAATGAGCGCAGCGCCCCAATTCTTGTCCACCTTGATCTCGTGGTCGAGGCTGTCCCCGGGCAGCAAGAGGCGGTCGACGACGACGCGTGAGACCATCAGCGCGAGTGCACCCACGATGGAAATCGGAAGGAAGATGATCAGCGAAATGTAGTAACTGAGCGGGTAGGACATGACGAGGGCAAGCGCGATGAGGGTGGTGCCCCCCGAGAAGCCCGCGGCCATGTTACCCTCGGCCAGCTCGGCATGGTCGTCAAAGGAAGTGATCAAGCGGTACGTGTACGCGAAGGCGAGCAGGATGCCCTGGCACACGAGCCAGAAGACCGAGATGACGCCCAGACCACGTCCGTAGTCGGCCTGGGTGGTGTCATTGCCTGAGCCGAGCAGGTTCGCGCGAAGGATGAGGCCGCATGCAATGAAGGAGCCGCCTTCGAAGACGGCAATGGCAACATTATTCTCGAGCAGCTTCGCGGTGTTGCTCACGCCATGCATCAGTATCCAATCGTTGACCAAGGAGGCCAGGTAGACCAGCAGGCAACCGAAGGCGGTCCAGGCGACAATGTTGGCGAAGTGGAAGGGCAAGTCCGGGTTAGGGCAATATGCGGCGCCGACCACGCAGAGCCCCTGCGCGAAGGCGTACGCGGCGAGCGAGACCGCGACGGCATCGTTCTTCGGGTCGACGAGTGTCGCATCGAGTGAGAAGTTCGCGCCGTCCTTCCGGAGGCGGAAGCGCAGGTAGTAGACGCCCTTGGCGACGATGATGACGATGAACAACAGGACCAGGTCGATCAACGATTGGACATTGAAGACTTGTGGCGCCGCGATCCTGCCCAGCTTCTGTCCAATCGTACCTTTATCACCCGGATCGATGCACGCGGAGTATTCGTGGCCCGCCTCCAAATCACAGTTGGCCCGATAGAGTGACTGCAGCAGTAGCGCAGTGACGAACTTGAGCGAACCAAGCAGGGTGGCGGCGCCAATCGAATTGTACTTGAGGATCGAGGTCATGATCGAGCTGCGCAGGACCACGTGCTCTATGTATAAGAAGAGGAGCGGCATGATGATCATCAGACACACGGTGACGTAGATGATCCACGCCACGATCGAGTAGCCGACGATGATCGGAGAGGCGATGATGATGGACATGGAGACCATGTCCCCGCCGACAGCAAGGCCAGCCGCCACGTTGCCTTTCGCCGCCTGCAGGAGCAGTGACGTGGTGCCAGACACGACCTTGAGCTCGTCACTTGGGCTCGCGTCCGATGCGAGGACGAGCTTCGAGGACCCCTCCACAAACGGGATGGAGGTCACGCAGTCGACCATGAGACAGTACGCCATCAGGATGATCTGCCCGATGACCCAGTAGAGGACCGTGAGGGCGAGGCCTGCACAAGCGGAGAGACAAGGGTGGGCAGGTGAGGTGTGTGATGTTTACGCGCCGGGGGGAGGGGGGGGCTGGGCGGCGCGATTAGGCATCGAGCAAGTGGGCGCGCGTACCTTCCCCAACGTTCCCATCCCCGCTGCCGCTCGCCGCCGCCGAGAGAATGATGGCCGAACCGATCACCGCCCCCCCCTGCGCACACGCGACGGCGACGTTCCCTTTTTCGACGATCTCGCGATCGTCGTTGTCGACCGCGCGCAGAATTATTTTGTCGTTCAGGAGACGTGCGAGGGTGATGAGAACGTAGCCAACGCCCTGGTACGCGAAAAATGATCCAAAGTAGAGACCATCCTTGACGCCGGCGCCCGTGTCGGTCAGTGAACCGCGCGTGATCCACAAGAGGGCGAACAGGAAGCACGCAAAGTCCACGGCGAGCGCCTTGTTGTCCTTTTTAGTGAGCATGGCGGCGAGCGAAAACGTGAAGTCGCCCAAGCGCACCCGAATGTACAGCTGATACACGAACCGGCCAATGACAAGCCAGATTAGCACGCACGCGAGCATGACGAGGTACTGCCACTTGAAGGGAGTGCACGCGTAGATGCCGAAGACTGTGTTGTGGGCGTACTCGCTCATGACGAGCTGCTTGTCCAGGGTCATGGACCCGTAGTCCTCCGGATAGGCGCAGGCCTGCTGCATGACAACTCGCTGGCCTGGAAGGACGTCGGGCTAACCATTTGCTGTGAAGTGACTGTTGAGACTCGTGGGACATCCCGCAAATTTTTTGGAGCCACGCGTCGGTCTGTTCCGCCCCCACTCGAGCGCTCTAAGCGAAAATTCGCAAGTGAAAAGTGCAGAATCTTAGACTAGGCTACATCGAAAAGAGACTTGCCCGGTCGCGCGCGTGGTGCGGAGGGAGGTGCAACTGATACGGCGTTCAGGTACGGCCAGGCGACACGCTACGGCTGCGCTGCCGCCGGCCGCTGGCGGCGAGGCCGTTTCGCGCGGCGGCGCCCTGGGTGGCGGGCTCGACAGGGCTTGTTGTGCCGGGGCTCGCGCCGGCACCATCGCCGTCTAGATCGGCATCTGGCAGCCACTCGGCGCTGAGGTGCACAACCCCCTTGAAGGGCGGCGGGAGCCTCACCTCGTAAGTACACTGAAGGGCGTCGTGCAGCTCGATGAAGGGCAGTTGGACCTCGCCGAGTGGGTCGTCCGCCTTGGCCTTCATCCAACAATCCCAGTCCATCACCTTGAGCTTCATGCCGCGCTGCTGCTGCGGGTTCCCACACAGATCGCGCCGGTAGCCACGGAACTCGATGCACTCATTCCAAATCGGGTTGAGAGTCTTGTACTTGGTCGAGGACCTCTGGGCTTCCTGGCGCGGACATTCGAAGCTCACGTAGACATCTCGATTGCCGTTGAGATCTGACGGCTTCAGATTCTCCGCACGCTCGAGCAGGATACGCAAGGTGCCTGACTGGCGCTCAGCGCTGCCGTCGAGCGCCATCGGCAGCTGCACGGGCGGCGCGTCGTCGGGGATCCACTCGGCCATGAGGTATACTGCACCCTTATAAGGCAGCTCTGCCTTAAATGTGTGCGACGTGCTGATGCGCTGGCGTGTCCTGAGAGGCTCGAGTGAGACGGTGACGTCGGCGAGGTGGCCGTCCTGCGACGCCTCATCATAGTCAAAGAGACGTAGCAGCAGCCCGCTGGTGATGAACTGATGCCGCAGCCCTGGGAACTCAAAAGATTCGTTCCAGATCGGATTGAGATCGGCATGAATCGTCGACGACTTCTGCTCTTGCTTCGGGCCTGAGAACGGGGGGCACTTGGAGTGAGAAGCGTGGGCAGCAGGCCGTAGTGCAAGGCGACGGCGGCGGCGGCGGCGGCGGCGGCGGCGGCAGCAGCAGCGCACGGCGTCGGCGTTGGCGTCGGCGTTGGCGTCGGCGTCGGCGTTGGCGTCGGCGTCGGGGCCGCCGGCGACAGCAGCGCACGGCGGCGGGAGCCGCGGCGGTGGCAAGTGCGGCAGCAGCAGCGCACCTAGGGCGCCAGCCTTGAGGATGACGTACGGGTCGCTCTTGCCCAGAAGCAGCGCTCTTGCGTCATTCAGTCCTTCGGCCCGCTGCAGCAAGACGCGCAGCTTGCCACGCTCGCTCAGGTCGACTGGTTTCGTCGGCCGGGGCTCTGCCGGCTTTGGCGGAGGAGGGTGCTGTCTCTCGAGCGCCGTCTTTGGCACCGACTTGGGCGTGTGCGACGCGCGCGGCTTCCCTTCCTCCAGGTCAGCGAGCCGGCCGTAACCCTTAGCCTGGCTGGTGCAGCACATGGCGTAGAGGATGATGAACGTGCCGGTGCCGGTGAGCAGAACGTACGTCACCAGGGCGGTAGGATGCTCAAACAGCGTGAGTCCAGCGCGCGCCGAGCTGCGCACCAAGTCATTACTCGGAGGCAGTTGCTCCGTGGCACTGTCAGGTGTGAGCTTCACGTGCTCGTCCTCCTCGACGGGTTCCGTGCTGGGCGCGCAAGGCTCCGCAGTCCGGCTACTGAGCTCGTGATACTCCTTACGCACGTGCTCGTAGAGCGCCTCCAGCTCCGAGTAACGCGCCTGCCATGAGGCGAGCAGCTCCTCAAACTCGGCCGCGCTCATCCCGGAGGCCACCGAGTCATCCGGCGGCCTGTGGGGCTCTGCGCACGGTGCTGGGCTTCGCACCGCGCACGGTTCTCGCTCTTGGACCACGACTAAGGCCTCGGGCACCGTCTTGGGCGCCAGTACGGGCGCCGTCTCGGGCGCTGGTGGACTTGCCACGTGGCACATGCGCTCAAGCTCCGAATAGCGGCTGCGTTCACGACCCAGAAGCGCCTCGCACGTGGGTGGCGGCGGCGTGGACGGCGGCGGCGGCGGCGGTGAGGGCAGCGGCGGCGACGGCGAGGGGGGCGGCGGCGGCGAGGGTGGTGGCGGCGGCGGCGGCGGCGGCGGCGGCGACGAAGGCGGCGGCGGCGGCGGCGGCGA
>PJAB01001099.1:0-17282 GCA_002887195.1 Chrysochromulina parva
AACTTTATGGGATCGCCCGGTATCAGAGTGTGTACGCACTCGTTCTCCCACACATAGCAACGGTCCTATAGGCGACGCTAGTCGCCCCATGATTGAGAGTTCCCGTGAGATTCGGAGGGAGTCCCAAAAGAAGTTGAAGTTCAGTTCAAGTCCCACTATCAAACAACCAACTACAACCACCAACAAACCACCGTCGAGTCTAATTCGAGTCGGTGCTGGCTTTGAACAAACAATTCAGAAAACACCGAGCGACGCGACCGCCGCGCCACCGCCAGTCTCTTGGCCAGTCTCGAGTCTGTGTTTCGTGTCGGGTAGTGGCTGGTCGGTACCTTGTGTGTCGATTCAACTGACCCTTTCTCAAACAAAGTCCTTAAATGCTCGCCTTGGCGTGTGGACCCCCGTCGTACCGCGTCGTCATCATCTCTAAACTGAAAACGCTCCACACGGCGTCCCGCACGGGCTGACTCACGCGGTCACGACAACCTACGGACAATCCTCGTACACGCCGCTGTACACATGTATCCAGGTTCCAGCTGTATCAGCATACTTATTCTCTCCGCGAGCCGTTCAGTCGCGATCACGGCCGCCGTGCTACCCAGACTCGCCGCGCGCGCACATGTGCGCCGCATCCGCCGCATCCACCCACGTTCCCTCACGTAGCAAGTGCGCCGCCGAAGATCACCACGGCCCTATCTGTCCCAGAGTGGTCCCCTATAGCAGTGAGGACTGCTTCCGCCCTACTTCCGCCCTCCTCCACATGTCTGTGGCATAGCAGTCGACCTCCATGTTCCTTTGGGCTGTGCTGTGGCCCATGAGGTTCGGGCAGATTGCATGCGTTGGGTTGCTGTGCCCAAATAAGGCAGATTGCATGCGTTGGGTTGCCTTGAGGTTCCGGCGCATGGCATGAATGGGGTACTAAAGGCAACTTGAAGAGCGTTGTCTTGAGCTACTTGTGCAAGCTAGCAATTCCTTTGAGCTCCTCACGAGGCCACGTCGCCTCGCTGCTCTTGTACTTCCCCCTTGCAATCGCACGAGTCTCGCCGTACCCCGCCGTCTTCCCGAAGATGGCCTTCCTCGCCATCTTTCCGGGGTGGCTCTTGCCGGCATCCTCGTAGCGCATCGACTGGAGCTTCGCCTCGACCGACACAGGGCTAGGCGCTACGCTCTCCTCCGCACTGTCCCCTTCGTCTTCGTCCGAGCGCGAGCGTCGGTCCACTTCGCCATAGGGGTCGAGCACCATGACTGAGTCGGACGATGAACGCTCATCGCGCGCCGACTGGGGCCGCCGTGCCAACGGCGCATTCAGTGGCGACGCTGCCTTCACGACCGCCGCCACGGAGGCGGCCCCGTTGGCAGACGTCTGCAAGCAGAGCCTGCTCGCGCGGGCCGCCGTGTTGAGCGCCTTCAGGTTCGTCTGGTACGCGGGCGTCTGCTTGATGGACAGGCGCAGCTTGCTCCAGTCAATCCACGCGGACAGGTTGATCAGTGGGTCGGACTTGCGCAGCTGCTCGAGGTGCTCGTATGACTTGTGCCCCCGTGGCGTCCGCAGTGACTTAGCGAGCGCGTGCCAACGAGCCATGGGCTCCCACGAAACCTCCGTCTTCGATGCGCTCGTGTCCGGCCCATGGAAGGCCTTGAAGAGCGTTCCCGGCGGCACCTGAGCACCATGCTCCATCCAGGTCAAGCAGTGGCACTCGGTGGCACTCGGTGGCACTCGGTGGCAATTTGAGGGTACTCGCGGTCATCATCACCTGAGCAACCCTCTCCATCCAGAGCACGTCCATGTTTGTCAGCACGGCCGAGCACAAGCCACTCGACAGAACAAAGTCAGAGACCTTCTTGTGGTTCGAGTAGAGCGGCAGTGCACCCATGCCTTCGTCCGGTAGCAGGATGAAGTCTGTCGAGGCGCTGGGGCTCTCTCTTCTGACTCTGGGGTCCTCCCCTCCCCCCTCCTCCTTGATGGACGCGAGAACCGGCGAGATGGGCACAGAGGCGAGGCCGACCGATGGGACAATGAAACCAGTGCAGCGCCTGTTGGAGCTTACGAGCATTACATTCTTGAGGAGCGCGCGACGCCTGCGCACGATCAGTGAACAGGGGCGGCGGGGCACTTTAGATCTCGGAATCGGGGTACCAACACCTTCGCACGGGCAGGGCTGGTACGCACGCGTTGGATGGTAAAAGCGCCCTGCGCATGACATCGATAGTAGCGGCGTCGTCCTTATCAAGCTCCACCTGGCCGAACACGATCCACTCGGTGCAAGCATTCGCGATGGCCACCATCTCGTAGACACGCGAAGCCGACAACTTGGACGGGCGTGTTCGGGTTTACGCGCTTCTGACGAGTTACTTGGAAATCTCGGCTTCGTCGGGTGCTGTGTTGACGAAGCTTAAAATTTTTTTGATTGAACGATATTTCATTCGATGAAACGTGCCGACCTAGATGTAAAGTAATCATCGCTTTAGAGATGTGTGTGACCGATCGTGCTGTGCACTATAGTGCACGCCGCTCTCTGACCAATGAGCACCGCACGTACCACGTTGATTGACGTTTTCTGCCGATCTTTGCGTTATCGATCTACGCGGTAAGCAGAATGTCCTCGAGCTCACGATATACGTCTTCGTGCTCTTTATCGCTCTCATCCCATGGACCTTTAGGTTTCAAGCGTTGGTGCGCCGCCCCGAGGGCTTCCGCCGTTTGCTGGTAATGGTTGACCTGC
Organism: Chrysochromulina parva; assembly: GCA_002887195.1. Taxonomy (NCBI): domain Eukaryota; phylum Haptophyta; order Prymnesiales; family Chrysochromulinaceae; genus Chrysochromulina; species Chrysochromulina parva. Next base: position 2,721 of record PJAB01001099.1, read on the forward strand.
ACAAGCACCTGCCCGTGCTCTTCGTGTGCAGGTACGCGTACCGCGAGGACTGGTACGCTTTGGTATTCGAGCGCACGTTGCACTGGTGGCAGCAGAAGCCTTGCGATGAACTCCCCGTCCCTTGGAGTTCCGAGCCGTCGCTGCGCCTGTTCGAAGCGAAGTAAATCAGAGACGCGCACCCAAGCTGCGATGGCAAGCGAGCGCTTGTAGCGCCTCTCAATATATTGAGAAAGAGCATGGCGATCTGCATCGCTGTTTTCGGTGGATTCAGTGTTGTCCGCTGAGATTGACGCCGCCGACAAAGATCCTTTTCCAGACGATGATGGCGACGGTGCAATGGCATCGTAGATGGCGGTCGCCACTTTGGCCATCGAAGATGCTGCCAGGCGAATAGGTGAGAGCGGCTCAACGAGTGTCGCGTACACTCGCACACGCTTCTTGGGCGGTGTCGAGGGTGCTTCGGCCGGCATGAGCGAACAGCGAGTGCCGAACAACAGAGGTAAAGAGAAGAGCCTGGGAGAAGAGAGTGCGCGACCCGCTTTCAGTCCAGTCAAGTCAAGTCAAGTCAAGTCAAGTAATCACCAGTTTTTGTTGCGTCCGCGCCGCAGCGCCGCACACCGGGGAGCGGGGTGGCAAGTTGGAGGGCCCTCACCGGCGGGCGGTGACCGCGGGTCGATTCGGCTTCGGTCCACGGTCGCTCGAGCGGGCGTCTCGGCTCTCGCCTCCTCGCGGCCGGATGCGCGCGTTGGTCGGCGCCATATCCGCAATTTCTGTTAGGGTAGCCAGCCCCTTGGGGTTTCTGAGGCATGGGGGGGAAATGAGCTTGTAAGCAGATCCAAGAATTTCTGGGGAGATGAATGAACTCTGTCCACATTTCCCCGTCGGGCACCGCGCTGCCATGGAAGCCATCCATTCAAGTCGCCCTCTGTTACGTAATCCAGGCCGTACTGCTCATTACTCTCATCGGGCCCATCGTCCTCCCTATTCTGCTCATCGTTTTTGTGCCTCTATTTGTGTTCGGGGCGCACCTCTTCTTGCATGACTTGTTCGCGATACCCCGCGCGGTCCACTTGTGCATCCTGCCCGTGACCCTGATCATGGGCATCGTGAGTGCAATCATATTTGGTGTGGAGATTATCTACCTCCCACTCTCGCTCTTGTGCCTGACCGTCGGCATCAGGCTGTGCTCCTGCTGTGGCATTCCCTCATCAGAGCCGTCCCCATCGCTTCGCGAGGCGGCACTCTCACACCCGAGAGGTACGAGCCCTGCCGTCTCCTCCGAAGAAGCGCAGGCGGCTGCGCAGCGCTACCTCGGGCACGATGCGGTCTGGGCAGCGCTCGAACACGTCACAGAACAAGGCGAGCGGCCGGTGCGTCTGGTGCGCCTGTCTTGGTTGCTCGCGCTCGGCGATCCAAAAAGCAGCGAGCACAAAAAATACGACGGCGTGCTGCCGCGGAGGCAGGAGCTGCCTGACGCCGCCTTCATCGGCGTCGACGAGCTGCGGAAGATCTCACGGCAGGCGAAGCGAGGCGTGGACTTTTATTCGTTTTTCGAGATGTCTGTGCTCGAGATGCAGCTCGGTGAAGGTAATCAGTTCAATCGCGCGTTGCGCGTGCTCTTCCAGTTCTTATCGTGCAAGTTTGTCAAGCGCAACGTCGACGACCTGCTGCCTATTGTCGCCGTCTCCTAGTAGACGTCACGGCGCGCCGAACGCCCACGCTCCTGCAGCGCAATCACCCTCGTTGTGTCGATGCCGTCGCCCACCACTCACCCGTTCCGCGTGCCCCGCGTTCACTCGCAGTTGCTGGCTGGAGCCGAAGCACCCGGACTGCGAGGGTGAGCAGCTTCGGCTGCTGTGCCAACGGCTGAAGACCCTCTTCCCAAGCTTCGGGGTGCTGCGCCGCTCTGGGCTGCTCGGCGTGTGCCAAGCCTACGGCTTCCGCGACATGGGTGTCTTCTTCGACTGGGCCTCGCTCTTTCAGAAGGATCCGAGGCTGTGGACTTCGGCCGAGCTCGTCGCCGAAGAGAAGCGTACCGAAGACGAACGAAGCGCGGCCAAGAGCTACCACGACAGCCGAACGGAGGCGCATGCCCAGGCGACGAAATTCGCACTCGAGCACACGATGGACTTGTGGTACGCGCACTCCAAGACGACGGTCGTTCTGCTCACCGAGCTGCCCAAGAAGCTGCCGGAATCATTCGATAAAGAACGCACGTACGAAAGCCGCGGCTGGACGACGTTCGAACGGTGCTCTGCGGAGCTCGGCAAGACGGTCACCCTTCAGCAGGCGGGTTGGACCCTCATCATCGACCTCGGCAAGCAGCGTGCAGCACTTCGCAGGCTGCCGACAACGCCCGAGCGGATGGGAGAGCTCCTCCAGGAGCGCAGTTTCACCAATGGCGCCGACAAGGCGCAGGTGCTTGAACTGTACAATAAGACGGCACGCGCCGTCCTCGGTGGCGTCAAGGAACTTTCTTTCTTCGGCATGCCCTTCGACCCTAAGGACCCGTGGCGCGCGCCGGAGCGGCTCGGCCTGGCGCTCAACTTTTGCGTCAACCTGAAGAAGCTCGACCTCAACTTTACCGGCCTCACCGATGAGCATCTCAAATCCATCAGCGGCGTCCTCTCCAAAGGCGCTCTGCCCCAGCTCGAGATCCTCTTCCTCGGGTTCAACCGCCTCGGCCCACGCGGCGTCGAGGCCCTCGGCAGCGCGCTGATCAGCGGCGTCGCGCCAGGCCTCAAGGTGATGATCGTCATCGGCAACGACTTTGGCGACGCGGGCCTGCAATCCTTCGCGGCCTTCATCGCCATGGGCATGGCGCCCGAGCTGCAGTTGGTCGATCTGTTCGGCAACGACATTGGCGATGCAGGCGCCGTTGCCCTTGCAGACGCGGTGCGGCTGCGGCTGGCGAGCGGCGAGTGCAAAGTCGGAACCTTTTTCCAGTGTGGTTTAAACCACGTGGGCATGCGCGGTCGCTTGGCGCTCTCTGCTGCGGTCAAGATCAAGAACCGTGCGCCGGACTTCCTGCAATTCCATCAGTCCAACTTCATGAACGCCCTCTATCCGCGCGGCGTCACAGAGGGTTGCAAGCGGTCCTTCAGGCACAAAGCGTACTCGTACCTCCACGTGGAGTACCACCACGCGCGAAGCAATAGCGAAGCAAGCGCGATCTTATAATGGATGCGCAGGCGGTTGGGATAGTGATCGTCGAATCCAGACGAAAATTTAATATGAGAGTCCCGATCCTGGTACGTTTCGCTACCGGACCGGCCACGGGTCCGACTCCGAGTGTTCAGTGTACTTCTAAAGTTGTATACACTATACTCTACAGTAACTCTACATTTTAGAGATTAGTAGCATGCAGTTGCACTGGCCACTGCGTCAATTCGTCATTGCAAAATTTGCATCTGCCCCAGTGTCGTCCCGACGTCGCAGGCAGAGCCAGAGGCACGTCCAGGCGCGCTCGCTTCCTCGCATCGGCCAGGTCGCACCGCGTGCCACGCGCCGGCCGTGCGGTATTATACCGAGACACAACTTATAAGTAACTTTTAACTCTTAATAAGGTACACACGCTACACAGCTTGGAAGGGGGCGAGCGCATGGGAAAGCATCCCCGTGTTGCCGCCGCCTAGCCGCCGCCTCATGTTGCCGCTACCCATGTCATTGCCGCCAGGGCGAGCCGACGCGCACCGGCACCCACACGAGACACGACAGCGGGAAAGTCGACAGACAAACAACATACTCAGAAAAGTTAGTCGGCAGGGCCCGTGTTTTCTTTCACTTTGGGCGGCAGGGCCCGTCCGCCCCGCCGCTGCCGACGCTCGCACCGCGAGCGACGGTCTCAGAGACCCGCGCGATTCACGCGCGAGCGTCACACCATTGCGGCTGAGTCATCGCACGTTTCACACGCGCCCACCCCAGTCAGTCCGCCAGCACACCACCGGACTCGGCGCCTCTTAGCGCCAGCCTCGTCGAGCGGCAGTCGCGGCGCCGGCGCTTACCACCAGTCCCTTTCTGCCGCCCTTGCCGCCAACGCTTGTTCCCACCACAGAAGCCCACACGGTGAGTCAGCCTAGTAATGGTAGTAGTTACTGGTATCAGACCGTCGGCTGCGCAATGCCTGGCTACATCGGCTGCGCCATGACCGGCTGCATCACCATGCCCTGCGGCTGCATCATCATGCCCGGCTGCGGCTGCATCATCATGCCCTGCTGCGGCTGCATCATCCCAGGCTGCATCATCCCAGGCTGCATCATGCCGGGCTGCATCATCCCAGGCTGCATCATGCCGGGCTGCATCATCCCAGGCTGCATCATGCCGGGCTGCATCATCCCAGGCTGCATCATGCCAGGCTGCATCATCCCAGGCTGCATCATGCCTTGCTGCATCATGCCGGGCTGCACCATCCCGGGCTGCATCATGCCCATCCCCATCCCCATACCCGGCTGTACGGCCATCGGAGACTGCGCGAATGGAATGAGGTTCGACTGCGGCATCACGAAGGCGGCGACCTGCTGCGCGAAGACAGGCGGAGGCGGCGCCGGGTAGGAGAACTTCTGCTCGAAGCTCCGCTCGTCCATCCCGATAAAGTTGGAGAAGCCAGGGTGCATGCCCAGGCTCATGTGGCGCTCACACTGGCTCTTGGCCCCGCTGTTGAACTCGTCAGGGTCGAGCTTGCACGAGATGGCGTACGCTGCGAGGATGGTCGAGATGGGGTCGGAGTTGGGGTAGGACGTGATCGTGCAGTTCGATCCGCCGTCGCTCTCCACGTTGAACAGCGGCGTGTTCGGATCGAATGCATTGGCCGCGGTGAAATGCAGTTTGCTCGATTTGAAGAAGCCGCGGCCCTCCTTACGGTACGTGATCTGCATCGGGCAGTTGAAGACGTTGAACTTGTACCGGAAGCCGTTGGTTTTGCAATTGACGGTGCGGCGCGTCTCTTGCCGCGCGGTTCGATTGCCGTTCTGGTCCGTATCGTACACTGTGACCTGCTCCTCGTGCTCGTACCACGTGCCACTGCCAGTGACGTCGAGCCATCCAATCTGCTTCGTCTGCTCGTGGTCCGCGAACAAGATGGCGCGCTTTGAGTACGTCCACACCGCCCAGAGCGTCCTGTCCTTGGTGATGCCGAAATCGATGTCTTTGTCCCAAATGTCCAGGAAGGGCCGAAGGGAAATGTCACGGTCAGCACCCGCAATCTGGAAACTGAAGGCGTCCCACTCGCCCTTGATGTTGACCGCGCCGAGCGTGGTGGACGCGGGCTTACCTTCGGCATCCACCTGACCTGGCGCGCGGTGCTTGAGGTAGTATGTGTACCCTGCGTCAAACATGCCTCCCACGGCATCCAGCAACATCCACGTCTTCTCTTGTTCGCCGTCCCCGACGTTTACGTTGTAGTCGGCCGAAAAAATACCCTTGCTCTTGAGCGTGACCTTTAGCGGGACGCCCCACTGGGGAGGCGGAATGTCGCTTTCGGCAGCGTTCGCCTCGCCACTCATGCAGCAACCCATTGATCCTGTGACGGGGATGAACTGATGAAATGCGAGAGATCGGATGAACCGAAAGACATTTTAGGGAAACGGGTCTATGTTTCGACGAAGTTTGATGAACAAAGTACTGAAACGCTACAATAGTACACCGCTGGAGCGTGCGGTGATTCACATGATTACGATAGTTCCTTGTGAGTCGCCTGTCCACGCGTGCGGTGTGAGCACACCGCGCCGGTACATTGTATACCGCGCCGCGGACGTGCTCTCGTCTGATGTGTCACAGCTGCAGACTGTGAGTGTGCGCGCAGACATCGTCAGCTCGTCGATCAGCTCGTCTCTCCGAGGTCGCACTCCACACACGTGCACGTCAGATCTGACTAAGATCTGACTCACTCTCGACCGCGCGTCTCACAGCAGAGAGCACGCAGTCGACTTCCATCTGGCCTGCAGTTCCATTTCGAGAGCATCCTGCTCCAGCTGCACCCAGTTCACGGCCGCCATGGACTCCTTCCACGTGGCGAGGGCGACCTTGAACTCTTCGGGATCGATGCTGCCAGACTGGTCCGTATCGGCAGCCGCGAAGACAGCATCGACGTCACCCATGTCCACCTCACCCTCCGGAACGCCCTTGACCTGCTTGGCGCATGCCTTCAGGATGGGCAGCATCTCGTCTTTGCTGATCACGCCGTCGCCGTTTTTGTCAAACATGTCGAAGACGTTCTCCCTGGCGTGGGCGGCTGCCGCCTGCTCCTTCACAAACGCACCATACTTGTTGATGGCCCGGATCACATTCTCTTTGGTGATGCCACCCTGCTTCTCGCAGTTTTTCACTAGCCGAGCGACGACCGAGTCGATGCCGATTGTAACGGCGTCCTCCCCGAACAGGGCTTTGAGGAGCTCCGGAAACTCTTCCTTGTCCAGGATTCCGTTTTTATCCAAGTCGAACCTGGCAAAGTACCCTTCGACCTCCGCCTTTTGCATCTCCTCCTTTTGCAGCCTCGCGCATTCCTGGTGCTTCTTGCGGATCTTTTTGGCCTTCGTCCGAGCGGCTGTACCCCGTGCGACGACCATAGTCAGCTTGATCGCGTTCGCCCTCACAGATCAACGACAAAAACCAACGACAAAAACGCACACAAACAAAAGAGAAAAGAACGCGCGGCGACAACGTTTATAAAAGAAGGGGGAAGAAAGTATGAGGTTGAACCGACTGACATGAGAATGCATGCACGCTCGCGAGTATACTTGTACTTTGTTGTTTGGAATCACAGAGCACCGCAAAGAACAGCTTAAAAGAACAGCTGGCCACATGGCGACATGTGGCTACGTACCTATAGGTCGTGATTTAGGCAATTGGATTTACATACGGTCGTGATAAGGTCGTCGTGAGAGCAGTACAGACTGTATGTAGTGAGAGGCTTTAGAGGAGAGCACACGAGCTGCTCTTATTCCTCGCCAGCGCCCTCTCCTTCTCGGCCTCTAGGTCCTCGGCGAGCTTTTTCCAGTTGACCGACGACATCTCCGCCTTCCACGAGGAGAGAGCGACCTTGAATTCCATGATGTCGATCGTGCCTGAGTTATCACCGTCGGCTGCCTTGAAGACCTGCTCGACGTCATCCATGCCGACCTGTGTGTGCGTGTGCTCGCGTCGTACACACAGTTCAGATATGTCGTCACGAAGATGTGTCATGTTCTATACGACATGTCACTCTCGGGATGTTGGCACGCAGTACATAGTCGTGATGGCACTCACCAAGGTATTACCAAGGTTAAACCAAGGTAATCACCAAGGGGGAGCACACGCATATAGAGCACATCACGCAAGAGAGGCGCAGCGCGCGCGCGTGGAATATATCGATATATCGCGCACACCTCGTCGACGGGGCAATCCTTTATGTGGCTGGCGCAGGCTTTGAGGATGGGAAGCATCTCTGCCCTACTGATCACGCCGTCGCCATTCTTGTCGAACTCTGCGAAGATGCTATCTTGGGCGTTCGCGGCTGTGGCCAACTCGTGCACGTACCCGCGGTACTTTTTGATCGCCCTATTCACATTCGCCTTGGTGATCCCCCCTTGATGCTCGCAGCTCGAAACGAGCTTGTTGACAATGTCCGCGTTGATGACGTCGACCTGATTGGCAAAGATGCTCATCAGCAAGCTGCTCAACTCCGCCCTGTCCAACTGACCATTGCCATCCAAGTCGAATTCCCTGTGATATTACGTGCAGACGTTGTTCGATAACATGCATGGCCGTCAATAAACTCGTCAGACGGTACATGTAGTCAGACGGATTCGCAGTCGGAGGTTCGCAGTGCTGTGGGGCTGTGCGTGAGTGTCAGTGAGTGGAGCGAGATATGTGAGTGCGAGGGCTCTGTGCAGGTGCGAGCTGATAGGTTTGCGAGCCTCCCGGTGTTTAGAGAGTGTGCCGGGCTCACTGGTAGAAAGAATCGATCTCAAGTGCGAGCTCCCGGTCCGCCCGTTCGCGGCCATTGGCCTGTTGCGTTATCCGCAAGCTCGAACTCGAACTACGCCTGCCCATGGCGGGCCGCGGCGCCATGCTGTTGAGTCGCTGTGAAAGAAAAGTGTCTGTTGCAAAAACTGCAATATCAAATCCTAAAAAGGCATTTGCACACGTGCATGCAAAGAGTCCCAACGGCTCTGACTGGCGCGCCGAGTACGGGAGAGACGCAAGGAAGGGGGGGCACTCTTCACACCGCGCCATCTTTGACGCGAAACTGCAAATGACGATCTTCACCTTCTCGATCGTTCTCGGGAGCGCCATGCTGCTGTCCGGCGTGCGCTCGGATGCCGGTCGCTGCGCGTCACCGCAAGCTTCTTCATCACCGCCACTACCGTTGACCGACGATGAGCTCCTGAAGCGCGAGTACGAGCGCTACGTCGCCTCCGTCGAGACGCCGCTCAGCAATGTGGACGAAGAGACGGCTCAGCGCACGCAGGCGGTACGCATTCGAGGCTTGCTGAACCGCGATGACATTGCGGCTGTGCGCCGTGTTGGGGCGGAGCTCGCTTTAGAGCGCGGCGGCTCAACGATCGATCGCTCCGCGTGGGGTCAGCCGCAAGGCACGTGGCTTGTGACGTTCCTCAATACGGATGGCGCCTTCGAGGCGCGGCTGCCGAGCATCCACGCGCGGATACGTGAAGCCGCTGTGGCCGTCGACCGAGCGTACTGGAACGTCACAGCAGACGTTGAGCACGTCAATTACCGCGTCGCCGAGTTCCACACGATGCATGCAGCGCTCGATGGTGCGCCGACTCGCGGTGGGCTTCACACGCCGCGCCACTGCGACCACGGCAGCCTCGTCACGATCGACGTTCTGCTGAGCGATCCGGCGGAGATTGAGGGTGGCGTTTTGCAGACGCTCGAGCCCGACGGCGAGCTGCGCGGCCACGAGTGGGAGCAGGGCGATGCTCTCGTGTTCCTCTCGCACAAGTACCATTCCGTCTCGGAGCTCACGCGTGGGACGCGCAATGTGCTCGTGTGCGAGCTGTGGCAGGGCACCGAGAGCCATGCACCCTCGCGGGACGAGCAGGAGCGCTGGAACGGCGAGTGGAAGGATGGAGAGTGGCGGCGCAACCTTGAACCAAATGAGGATTTGACGTTGTAGCCTTCACGCTCGTCACGCGCATAAAGTCTGTGCGGACCGTGTGGTACAGTCCGATCCGCATCCGAAGCCGCCCGGCCGGCGTCGCGCGCTCCGCCCTAGCAACGTTCGTATAGCCGCGGGCGGTGGAACCCGGGTAAGGCTGCCAAGCAGTAATAGCCGCTCAGAAGTTTTCATGTGTTACGCATCACTCGAAGAGACTGTTGCGTGAATCCCCACCGGGTACGCGGCGAACTCCGAGACCGAGTCCCGCGCGCGCGCGGCTGACGGCGCGGCCTCGGTGTGCGGAGGGACCGGACGTGTGCGGAGGGACCGGACGGGATCGCCTCCGACGTCGCGAGGCCTGCCAGAGCACGCAACACGCCGCGCATCGCCGGGCTATCGCCGGGCGCCCGTCGTCGAGCGGACACGACCGCTCACGTGGCACATTAGGCGAGACCCCTTCGCATCTTGCCCCCGACTTGACTTGACTTGACTGGACTTGCCCCCGACCGCCGGACCCTGCGGCCAAAGGAGCCCACCGAGACGTGCCACTCTCCGTGCACACCTCCCCACCAGCGTCACGCGCCGCCACGGCGCTCGCCGGAGCCACGGAAGCCACTCAGCAGCCGCGGCGCCTTGGCACTCGCCGTCGAGAATGCGCTCGGCTCGGCGCTTCGCTCGGCGCTCGGCTCGGCGCTCGGCACGGCGTTTGGCACGTCGCTCGGCACGTCACTCGGCGCGGCACTCGGTGCGGCGCTCGGCTCTTCGGCGGCTCGCTTCCGCCCGATGCCGAGGTGAGCGCCGTATTGGACATCAGCCGTCGAGGTGGGCGCGACAGTGGGCCTGGCGGCATGCTGGGATACGACCACCGCAGTCGAGATCGCATCTCTCGGGGAGATCTCAAGCTCGGCATGCTGGGATACGACCACCGCAGCCTGGATGGCGGAGGCGGTGAGCCCCGAAAGCAGTCGTTCGCCCACCGCGCACGAAAAGGCGTTGCTGGCGGGGTGCACGGTCGTGACGAGAGCGGCACTGCTCGGAAAGCCGAAGCGGGGGAGCGGCGACTGGAGGGGGAGTCGTGTCGAGGCGGTGTGCGGCAGGTCGGCCGCGGGTGCAAGGGCAGCGTTCCAGTGCTTGTGTGCGCGTGCGGCTGGCGGCCGTTGATCGTCCTCAGGTTCGCTGCCGAGAAGCGGCTCGAGAGTATCTGCCGCCGGCACCGCCGCCCTTTGTGCCCGCGGCGACGGGTGCGCCTGAAGCCCTTCCAGCCCAGCTGCCACACCGTACCCGCGGACTGTGGCTACGAGGGCGATCGGACCGTCATCCCAGCTCGGCATGGCGCTCGGTACGGCGCTCGGATCGAGAGCGCTCGGTACGGCGCTCGGATCGAGAGCGATCGGACCGTCATCCCAGCTCTTCCCAAAATCGAGAGGCGGTGACTCGTCTTGCATCGCCCATGCGGAGGTCGACTCCAGCGCCGCCGCCGCCACGGCCCCTGACTTCATGGCCGCCTGTGCATCTGCGTCAGACGCCGCGGCAGCCTCCGCCTCAACGGCGGCGGCAGCAGCAGCAACGACGTCGGCGTCGGCGTCGCGCCCGCCCGCCACGGTGTCCGTCGGCTTGGTACTCACCAACTCCTCCCGAGCCTCGTCAAGCAATGGCTTGGTGCTCACCAACTCTTCCCGAGCCTCGTCAAGCAATGGCTTGGTGCTCACCATCTCCTCCCGAGCCTCGTCAAGCAATGGCTTGCTGCTCACCATCTCCCGAGCCTCGCCTGCGAGCACCCCTTCCACAGGCTCCTGAGCTGGTGCCGTCTCCTCGTTCGTGCCAACGTGGACGGTGGCGTCGGCGGCGACGATGGCGGCGTCAGCAGCGACGTCGGCGTCGGTCATTGCAAGATGAGCATCGTCATCCTTGGCACTGCCAGTAATCTGGGCTGCGAGCTCAGCGGTGGCTTCCGCAGCGGCTCGATGCACTGAGGCGATCGCGGCCTCTGCCTGCGCGGCACGCCGCTGCTCGCGGGCCAGGAGGGCGTAGAGGTGCTGCGCCCGCTTGTCATCCTCCATCACCACATCCTCTGCCTCCACCTCCGCCATGTCCGCCTCCCATTCTGCTGCCTCCTCCACCTTCTCTGCCTCTGCCACCTCTGCCACCTCCTCCGCCTCCGCGGCGTTCTCGGCCTCTGCCGCCTCTGCCACCTCTGCCACCTCCTCCGCGCCGTTCTCCACACGAGGCCGCTGGGCGCTTGCCCTCAACACCGTCGCTGCCGCCGCTGCCGCCGCTGCCGCCGCTGCCGCCGCTGCTGCCGCTTCCGCCGCATCAGCCGTTGCTGCTGCTGCTGCCGCGTCCTCCACATCCTTTGCCCCCACCACAACTTCCGCTGCCTCCTCTGACGGCGCCGCTGCGTCTGCCGATGGCGCCGCTGCCTTCGCCGATGGCGCCACTGCAAGCTGGCCGGACACCCGCAGCGGGACCCGAGGGTCCGACTCCGTTGCCTCCCGCAGGTCGCGAGACAGCCGACGCGGCTCCTGTACCGCGCTGGTGGGCTTGTCAGGCTTCGTTGTGATCCCGCCTCCAGAGAGCGCCGCGCCGTTGGCCGCCCCGGGCAACGTCATCGGCGTGTGAATGCTACCCCCCTGCGGTTTCGCACCGGCGGCCATTTCGTGCTGCGCAGCGGCCGCAGCCAGCTCCGTCTCGCGCTCGGCTCCTGCGGATGCGGTCGCCGCTGCCAATGGCGCAGCCTCTTGTGGAGGTGGCACCGAATCGTCAGGAGAGACGGCAGGAGCTGCGGCAGCAGCGGCAACGGGCATGCTGCGACGACGTTTGGCCGGCGGCGGCGCGGCAGCCGCTGCAGGGCGGCCCGGCGACGTCGTCGTCGATGGTTGGTATGTGCCTGAGCAGAGCCGGAAAGTGAAGACCTGACCATCTTTGATCAGTCCGCGCACGTCGCCGATCTCGATTAGGTCACCGGCCCGCAACTTGGCCGTGGTGGTCCCGAGCTTTGAGAGCAGCACGCCCTCGGCCTCGCCGTTCCGAAAGACGCGGATCGGGTTGGGGTGCAGCGCTCGCACTGTGGTGCTACCGTTGCGAGCGTTGTTGACTGAGAATTCGATGTGCTGCCTCGAAATCGTCAAGAGATGTTCGCAGCCGAGCTCCACGCGACCGACGGTGCGGAAGTCATCGAGCGAGACCCCGAATTCGGGTCGAACGCCCAGCGAGCGGAGGTGCATGACCGTGCAAGTCGCGCGTTGATCTTCGCCACACGCGGGAAAGCGACGAAACGATAGCGACTTCTCACGACAAAAAATTGAGAAAAGCTACTAGGCCCCTGAGTTGGCGAACCGAGTATTTCCGCCTGTTCACACTTGATTAAGTTTGAGAGCATGGCGAGGAAGGCGGGCTGGAAGAGCTCCTGGCCGCCCTCCACTCCACGCACCGCCGCCACGCCATCGAAGGCCTCAGCCAGTCGCGGGCCCAATGCCAGCCCAGCGCCGTTTGCCGCCAGCAACGCGCTGGGCATTGCCCTACGCCACGGCCGCAATCTCGCTTACGTGCTTGTCGTCTATTCCACATTCAAGTGGATGTTGCCAGCGTTGGCAGCGGTCACACCCCCGGGGGTCGACCTCGAGGCCGTGAAGGCGTCTGCTGAATATCACGTTGAGGTCGCCAAGGCAGGCTGCGGCGACCCGTGCAAGGCCATGTCATGCCCACCTGGCTGGAAGACCGCGCTGCACGCGCAAGACCCGTGCAAGTGCATCTGCGCACGCGTCGAAGCAGCCACTGCTTGGGACGCGGCGCAACGCGAGAAGGAGAAGGAGGGCACTCATGGGGCTGCCGTATCCGGTCCGGCAGGTGCGTCGAAGGAGGCAGCAGCAGCAGCAGCACGGGCCGACAAGCTTACGAGCACGATGCGGATGCAGCAGGGCTCCGTTGTAAAGGCCGATTCTGATAGCCACGATGCGGCCATACAAGATGGCTCAGTAGCGATTTGACGGCGCTCCCCCGTCATAATTAGTTTCGGTACGCATCCATTACCTTGACCGGACGTGTTTGAGCCGGGGGACACCCATCCTGTGGCATCCACCGCGCCCCCGCGCGGCACCGCCGCCCCGCGGCCCGTGCGCGCGACGCGCGAGGCGCGGCCGGGCCGCCGGCGAGCGGGCGTTCCGGCGTTGGACGCATGCCGCCGCGGCCGAGAGCCGGAGGACCGGCAGCGCCGCTGAGCGCCTGTCCCGGGTACTCCCCAGTCACTAGCCCCGGCGTCACACGCGTCACGCGACGTCGACGTCGACGCCGCCGTCCCGCCTCGTCCCTCGATAATGGCATCGAGATGGCAATTTTGATTTTCATGGTCGAGCCACCGCTGACCGCACAGCCGGTCAGCACGTTCAGGTTCACACGTAGCCTATACGAGCGCTCTCCCAGCGACTCAGGTGAACTCAGGTGTCAGGGGTCGCGTCGACACTCAGCAGGTCGCGTCTGTGGAGTGTGGTCGACCGAAGACACGCATTTCTCTGTATAGTGTATTATATTAGTATTAGGTAGACAAATGAGCGCCGATTAATGCCTTATCCCAACTTCCCGAGCGACCTATCTATCTATATCTTCTAAATATATAATCCTAAAGCCAACTCACCCAGACGCCCGTCTAAAAGCAGACCCCGTACTATAGGCTCGCCGAGTCAGTCCGCGACAGCCGCCGAGCATTAAGAGCATCGCATCCGCGATCATGTGGACATGTGCGTGTGCGCCGAGGCCGCGCGACCTATACCGCGACCTCGATCCACACTCGATGCGCGTTGCGGCTTGCGCGACCGGGACCGGCGACCGCGCGCCCCCCTCCGCTGGCGAAGTCCGAAGACACAAGACTCGCGTACACAGCACGTCCGTCTTTGTGGCGCGCATGGTGGCGCGCATGGTGGCGCGCCTGCGACTATTATCAAGAAAATGTATGCACGATCACTAGCACTGGGACGCGCTTATCGCCCGGTCCACAAGAGACAACGAGCCTGACAAGTATCCATCCGCGCCTTCGTTCTCGGAAGTTACCCACAAACGGGCTTCACGGAATCGCGGTCCGCGCGGCCGCGGCACACGAGCCCCAGCACGATCTACACCGACCTACCACTACGCATCGAATGGCGCAGAGGGCACGATGCCTCTACGCGCGTGTACTGTTCGACACACGTTCTCACTGATGTGCTGTCCTTGGGGGACCCACTCTTGCGCGAGAGTACGAGAAGGAGAAGGGCGAATTCCCATTCGCACCCTTCAGCCGTACCTATCGCGCCGCTGCCGAGCGTGTACGAGGCATGAGGGAGAGAACTAGAAGATCACTTCCCTCCTCCAATGAGGACAGCCTGCATCGGGTGACTGCCAATGAACTCGACCTCGCCGCTGCTGTCGAGGATGGCGCCCTGCAGCTCGAGGCCATGCTCGCGCACCGCGTTCCGGACGATGGCCGAGTTCTT
>PJAB01001100.1:0-17281 GCA_002887195.1 Chrysochromulina parva
CGGCTTCTTGTGGATGGCCATCTGGCACGTGTCGCCCGCCATCAGGATGCGCACCTCGCCCTCGTCGATGCGCGGGAGCAGGCGCTGGTCGACGAGCTGGCCGTGCGCCGCCTTGCCACCTTTGAGGTACTCGCCCGGGAAAGTCGACTTCCACGCGCCCACGCCTCGGGCATTCGGACCCTCGACGCAGAAGATCATGAACTCCTTGACCGTGTGGTACTCTACGTGGTTGTCATTCATCTCCATCAGCTTGAGGTAGTCGTTGTCGCCCAGCACCTTCTCGCCAAAATAAGTCGCCGGGTAGCGCTCGACCTTTTTGTCGGAGCTCTTGTCCCACAGCCAGCAGAGCCAGATGCCCTCGCCGGCCGAGCCGCGGTTCTGCTTGAGCACGCGCGGCTGGAAGGCGCACGTCTTCTTGAAGCCGACGATGAGCTCCTCCTCGGTGTAGTACGCGTACGTGTCCTCGAGGCCACAGTTGAGCTTGCTGATGTGAACGAGCGCGTCCTTGGCGCCCATCTGCGTCTGGATCTTGGGCGATGACCAGATGAGCTTGCCCCTCGAAATGTAATAGTTCATCAATGCGTCGAAGGCCGCCTGGGTGCCCACCGGGGTGCCCTGCGAGAGCTGGCCCGGGTTGATGCGCACGATGAGCGCATCGTAATTGCACGCCACGAAGTCAAAGGCGGCGACGCACGCATCCGCATCGCCGATGCTACTATCGAACTTGAGCAGATCGCACGCACCACCGGCGTGGATCACGCCGTTGGCGATCGGGATCGAGTCCACTCGGTTGCCATCGGGGCCCTTGTCCGAGCCGCCGTTCTTGGCGTCCGGGACGGTGAACTGCACGACGGCCAGCCTGAACGGGGCATCAACCGGTGATGGCAGCAGAGTGTTGGAGCGTCGGTATTTTTTGGACATGGCCCCCAGAAGCGACCGAGGTGCCGGCGGCAAAAGGGTCTCGCGTTTTGGATGTTGCGTTTGGATCTTTGCGGAATTCCCATTTGGAAGTCACATGAAAGTCAAGTCACGTCAAGTCAAGAAGTGTGATACGAGCCGGACCAAGCGCAAGCTGCGCGCTTCTTTCGGGGTCCCTGGGCTACGCACTGCTTGTTTTTTACATGGCAAAAAATGGTTCGATCGATGCCCTGGATCTCTGATCATGAGATTCAGTAAACAGGAGGTTTCTTTGCTGATGGATTTTTTACCACACGAACGCCGCACCTTAAGAAAATGCTCCCATAAATTCCTCAAGAAGGCAAGCGGGCGGGATCTGCTTCGTGAAGTCGCACACGTCCATCTTCTCGTGTTTCATGTTTGTCGCGCGGCGTGCGACGTTCCGGCAGCTTCCCTCCGCAGGATCGGCGGTGCTGCCGCGCGTCTCCCCACGTGCCATCTCGCTCACCTCTCAATTGATGGCATGCCGTCGAACCAGTCCAAGGCCCAGCTACTGCGGCACATCTCTGGGCCGGCCGCTTCTGCAGCCGCAGCCGCAGCGCGCAGCGAGCAATGCGAGCGGCGGCGGCGCGAGCAGCAGCGCGCCACACGGCAGTGCCGGTGGCGGCAGCGACAGCAGCAAAGGCGGCGCTGGTGCGCGAGGCTCTCGCGCCAACGCCACCGTGGACCCGTACTCGCTCGGCGCAGCGATGCTCGCGGTCGCGATGGGGACGCTCGGGCTGGCCTATGCGTCCGTGCCTCTGTACCGCATTTTCTGTCAGACCACAGGCTTCGGCGGCACGACGAAGCGGCACAAGGGCGGCGGCGAGGATGAGGGCTATGACTTGCCCGCTGACCCGGCTACGCTTCCAGGCAACCGGCCCCTGCGTGTGACGTTCAACACGGACGTGTCGCAGCAGCTGCCGTGGAGCTTCAAGCCTGTGCAGAAGCACGTGACCGTGCTCGCCGGCCAGACGGCCCTCGCCTTCTTCGAGGCCACCAACCACTCAACCGAGCCGATCATCGCGGTCGCCACGTACAATGTGATACCCAACGAGGCCGGCGCGTACTTCAACAAGATCCAGTGCTTCTGCTTCGACGAGCAGCGGCTGCTCCCGGGCGAGACCGTCGACATGCCCGTCTTCTTCTACATCGACCCTGAGTTCCTCAAGGACCGTAAGATGAAGCGTCTCGATACGATGACGCTCTCGTACACGTTCTTCAAGTCGAATGAGATCTACTCGTAAGCCAAGCTGTCCTTTCCCCACAGGTCAACGGCGCAGAGCCCTCGAGCTGTCGTTAGTTCGTCAACGGCGGCCGAGCGAGGCGCTCCCTTGACTCCGCGGCCCATGCGCCACGTCTGGAGTCAAGTGCGCGCGGCCCTTCACGTCAACGTACCCTTCACGTGACCGCGCGCGCCGCCCGCTCCGAGCTGAGCTCTCGGACAGCGGTCTGCCGGTGTGACTCCTTGGCGCTCAATAATGGCAAACGCGTGGGTCCGTCGCACGCTAACGGACGTAGGGACCACTTCACTCGCCACTGTGTGAACACAGTGTACGCATTGGAACTCAAGACAGGTTATATAAAGTTCGCGTTTCAGACTTGACACTTGTATGGACGTCTATGCTGTGCTCGACAGTCGACACATACAGTCACGCACCGCCCGCGCACAGTTTTCACCCAAGACGGTGGTTCGGTGCGTCCGATGCGGACCCTCGTAACGTATGCGGCAGAGCGATGACTGCCCTCTGCCGAGCAAAACTCCACGCCAGAGGCAGAGGCTTAGCCTCAGGTCAATGCAACGTCGTCGAGCCGTCGGGCGCAATCACCTGCCCAGAGCCCCTCGCACCCGACGGCCAGAAGAAGCTGGTGACCGTCTCATAGCGAGCCAGCTCTTCCGAGGCACAAAGCTCCGCGCAGTACTTTTGGAGCAACGCCGAGCGAATGTCGACCTGCTTGCCATTGGAAATGAGAGAGCGCACCGAGAGCTTCGACTCCATCAACTTTTTGGCCGTGGGCGTGATCGTGAGCAGGGCCGGCTTATTCTGCTTCTCCTTGGTCCACACCTTCTGAAGCGCCTGGTGCAGCTCGAGGAACGCGAGGGAGTGCTCAGTACGGCGCTCTTTGGGCAATCCGAGGCCGATCCGAGATCAGTCCGAGATCAGTCCGAGATCAGTCCGAGGCCAGTCCGAGGGCAATCAGAGTGCAATCAGAGGCCGGACCTGATGCAGCTCGAGGAACTCGGAGAAGCGGCGGAAGGTGGTGCTCTCAAACGGCCCCACGCGCGCACGCAGCTGGTAGACGGTGTGTTGGCCCTTGGAACCTTGGCTGCTTCGTCTCTTCTCATCGGAGCTGTCGGCGGATTCGGTGTTCTCGCGCCTCTCGGTGCCCATGATCTCGACGAGGCGCACTGCAAGCTGGGCGATCTCGCTGCTGGTGGTGATGATGCCACGGGTCCAAGAGCCCTCGGTGGCATCACTCGCGCCTGGGCTGCCCTTGCCCCCGAAGTAGTTGGAGACGACCGAGGCCGAGATCGGCGCGTTTTGGCTCGAGCCGCCGTTGATGGGGGAGGAGAGCGCCTCAAGGATCCCATCCACGGCGCCGCCGAGCCTGGGACGTGGCAGCTGAGGGTTGCCTAATAAGGGATTGCCTAACAAGGTAGTGCCTAATAAGGGATTGCCGAGCTCCTCCTCGGCCCGTGGAGCTCGAAGTTGACGAGATCGGAGAAAGTCCCGGAGCGCGTCGTCCTGAGCGTCTACCGGCGCGTCCGGCGCGTCCTCGAGAAGGGGGAGGCTCGCTGAGGCCAGCTGACCTTCCCCGACGCCCCGAGCTGGGTTGGGTTGGTTGGGTGCGCCCTCGTCAGCTTCAGCAGCGGCGGCGCCAACGTCATACGCGCTCGAGCCGGCCGCAAGCGCCGACGCGCCGCTGAGGGCGGCGGCGGCGGTGCCCAGAGGGGTGGTCTGAACGGCGCCAGCTGGGCCCTCGGCGAAGGCGGCGACGGCTGCGGGCGCGTTGGTGCCCACGACGGCGCCATGGGTACCGGCCAGCTGAGAGGCCAAGGAAGGGGCTGTTGCCGTTGATGCAGCAGGCACCGCGCCCCAACCCACTGACGGCGATGCCGCCTCGGCTGTACCAGTCGCCGCCGACAGCCCGTCCGCTGGGTCCTTATTAGGTAAGCGCCCATCAGCATCCTTATTAGGCAAGTGTCCCTCCGCATCCAACTCCGCCAGGGCCGAGGCGAGGCCAGCCGCCCAAGACAACGCGTCGCTCGCGCCGGTCGGAATCGCGCCGTCCCGGGCGCCATGCTGAGTGACGTGATGAGCGCTATCCTGAGCGCCATATGGAGCGCCATCGCGGAGCGCATTGGCCATGCCTTCGCTGCCAACGGCGCTGAGCTGAGCGGCATGGTTCCCCTCGCTGCCCAGTCCAGCGAGGGCGTCGCAGAGGGCGTCGAGCGGCCCACCACCACCGCCACGGCCGCTGCCGCTGCCGCCGCTGCTGCTGCTGCCAGCCGCAGACGGACCAAGAGGCTCACGGCCCACCGCGCCGTCCCGAGCGCCGTCGTACGACGTTGGCTTGCCTAATAAGGATGCCGCGACCGTTGGATCGCCGGCGGCGGCGGTAGCGTTCGCATCGCTAAAGGAGCCGACTCGCTCCGTGAGCGCCGTCGTGGGCGCATGTCGGGCGCCGTCGTGGGCACATGGAGGGCCGGCCCGCTCCCCGGGATTTCCTAATAAGGGTTGGTCCCAAGGACTCAAGCCAGCATACGATGGGGAAGCGAAGGAGGAGCTGCCCACCCAACCAGAGTCACGGGAGGACACTGCCGTGCCGCCGCCGCCGGCGTCCTCGCCGCCACCAAAGCCGAGGCTGCTCGTCGGGATGGAAGTGCGTCCGACGGGAGGAGATGCCTCTGATGGCCACGGAGTGCCGCGGAGTGCCGCGGAGTGCCTCGGAGTGCCAACGGGAGGAGAGGCCTCCAGTGCCGCCGCCTCTAGGGCCGCCACAGTCGCTGCGACCCTGTCCGAGGGCCACGGGGCACTCTCGTCCTCCGACATACTGCTACTACTCGTCCTCTCGTCCTTCTTAGGCAAGCCCTTGCCCGCACTCGATCGTCGAGACGCCGCGTCGAAGTAGTCGGGCGAGGCGGCCGCGGCCGCGGCCGCCGCGGCCGCCGCTGCTGCCGCCATCGATGACGACGACGTTTTCCCACTTTCCGCATCCTCCGCCTTCCTAATTTGGGTCGCGGCGGCGGCAGCGGCGGCGGCGGCGGCGGCCTTTTTGGCATCGGCGCCGCCTCGTGACGCCGCCATGACCGCCGCCGCCCACGGGTCAGACGCGGGATCGAGAAGCAAGGCAGGGCTGGGCGGCGCGGCCGCCGTGATGGGAGCGATCGATCTCCGGGATCGGTCAGTACACGATCGCCTGGCGACGCACCGCGTGATGGCCGGAGTAAACCCGCTCGCCTCCACGGCGTTACGTGCGTTCAGCGCCGCGCCGTTGGTGAAGCTGGGATCCACAGGGGCAGCAGCACCGGCACTGGTAGCGCTCGCCGAGTCGCCGGACGACCGGCCGCGCTCGAGGGCGGCGGCGGCGGCGGCGGCGGCGGCGGCGGCGGCGGCGGCGGCGCCCGCGCCAAAGGCGGATGCGCCGGCGCCTATGGCGGTGGCGGCGGCGGCGGCACGTTCGGCGGCTGCTTCTCTCACTGGAGCCGACACGGCGAAAGGGCTGGGTTTCGAACCGGGGAACGAGAGGGCGTTGATGGGCGGACGAGAGATGGCCTCCATCATCGCATCGATGCTGGTGCTGCCCAGGCCCAGCCTTGGACGCGGTGGCATCGAGGGAGCGGCAGGAGGAGCAGCAGCAGGCTTGGCGCTGCCGGTGCCCACGACGACGCCGTCGCCGAAGTCGGCTGAGGCGCCGGAGGCGGTGGAGGTGGCGGCGGCGACGGTGGGGGCGGCGACGGTGGAGGCGGCGACGGTGGAGGCGGCGACGGTGGAGGCGGCGACGGTGGAGGCGGCGGCAGAAGGTGCGGAAGCAGTTGCGTTGGCGGAGAGCGCGGCGGCGGGCGGAGCAGCAGGCGCGGCGGCGCTGCTGTCAGCGTCGTCTGCGGCGGGGATGGCACTGGTAGCGACCGTGGCCGGACTCGCCTCTCTTGAAACCGCCGCCGAGACTGCCGACGAGGACGAGACCAAATTAGGAAGGTGTGACGCGTCGTCGTTGGCCGCGGCCGACGCGTCGCTCGTCGCACACGCCGCGGCCGGTATTACCGGTATGACGCCAGAGGATGACATCGAAGCGTCGCCAAGGGCAGTCGCACGCTCCGGTGTGGACTTAGGTGCAGCAGGCGCCGTCGCGAGAGTGGGCGCGGCCTCGACCGTGCGTGCCGGGGCTGCGGCGGCGGCGGCGGGTGAGAAGGGGGGGAGCAGCGTCGTCGGCGGCGCATGGTCAAACTCGGTGACCTCGCGATAACCGGGCGTCTCGTCCGCGGCGTCGTCGCGAAGGGCTTGGAAGTCGTCGTCACCCACGACGGCGACGGACGCGAGGCCCGCGGCCACGCCGAGCCGGAAGGACAGGCCGGCAAGAGGACGTAGCAGGTCCGAGAGGAGCTGACGGCACTCGAGGCGGTTGAGAAGCGCAGGCTCGGTGAAGAACATGCCACGGATCGCCTGGTCGTCGAGCAGCTCGCTCAGCGTCTGGCGCAGGCTGCGCTGGTTGAGCTGCACGTAGATCCACGCTCGCAGCCGCGCAGCGTCCGACGAGCCCACCGAGCGCGCGAGGCGCACCGCCTCGGCCTCGGCGTCGCCTCTGTGCTCCGAGTGCTCGACGAGCGCCCACGGGTGCACCGTGAAAATGCCGAATTGCCGCGACTTGAACTTGTGCAGCAGCACGGGCTCGAGCGTGTTGCAAAAGACCTCCACCTCGGAAGCGTTCTCAGTGAGCATGCTCAGATGCTGCGCGGTTTGCAGCAGCGCCTTGACCGCAGACTGGAGCGTGAGCAGCAGCGGCTCATCCTCCGCACTCACGGTCGTTCCGCGCCAGGGCGGCGTCGTCGGTTCAGCCGGCGTCCTCAGGCCCTGTAATCGCGCCCGCATTCGTGCGGGGGTGCACTTTCCCACAAAGGACGTGTCCCACACCACGCAGGAAGTGGGTATCCCGTGGTCCGCCGCATGAAACTGTGCCTATCTGACAAAAAATCACCGCCGCGAAGAGCGTGTGAATGGCCGCCTCCGCCGAGAGGCGGCGGGCTTCGAGCGAGCGGGCGGCGTCGCGGTCGCGCGCATACGCTCGGCATGCGTCGCGTGCGCGCCGTGTCGAGCGACAGCTTGACAAGCCTGCACAGCGCGCCGTCGTCCACCATCATCGTCGAAGTCCCTGCCGGCCTCCACCCTGGCGACGCCATGACAATCACCGTCGGTAACGACGAGTTCACAATAGTCATCCCAGATGGCGTGCATGGTGGAGCTTTGCTTGACGTGGACATTCCCAGCGAAGTGCAGCCTTCGTTTACGTCGAGCAGCGCTCCGCCGTCCACCGTCGCAGTCATCGTGCCGGACGGCTGCTTCGAAGGCGACGAATTTTCGGTGGTGGCTGACGGCAGCGTATTCTCCGTCTGCGTGCCCAAGGGCTGTGCACCTGGAGACGAAATAGAGGTCGCGGTGTCGGAGGAAGCGCCAGAAGAGCCGCCAGAGGAGGAGCCTCAACCGCAGCAGTATTCTGCAGCGCGGCTCGTCGGCCGGCGCGTCGAGCTGTGTGGTCTCGTGGCCAAGGCCATCCTCAACGGCCGACGTGGCACGGTGCGCTTGTACCGCGCCGACCGAGACCGTCTTCTGCTCAGCCTCGGGGGCATCGGCGCCGACGTGCACGTGCGGCCCGAGCATGTGCGCGAGCTCTCGCCCGACGACGAGGCCGAGGGCGTCGACGACGACGCGGGCGATGACGAGCCGCCAGTGGCCCCGGCTGCGGGTGCCCACTATGTGGGAGATCGCGTGCTGGTCGAACGGAGCGACGGGCGGCGCAGCATGGCGTGTGTGGTGGAGTACGACGAGGTGCTCGAGACGTACACGGTCGACGTCGGGCGCGGGGTCCTCAAGCACCTTGTCGAAGAGTCGTCCCTGACGCCCTATGAGACGAGCCAGCAGTGGGTGGGACCAAGCGAGCGGGTCGATGGCCGTTGGCAGGGCTTCTACGTGGGCCGGCGCGTGCGCATCCCGGCGATGCTCAACAGCTCGAGCGACGACGATAAGAACGGCGCCATTGTCAGCTACGACGAGCGCTCGGGATTCTATCATGTCGAGCTTGACTCAGGCATTCTGCGGCGTACTGTACTGTATCGGCAGATCAAGCCGCTGTACGTGTTACGGGAGGACGAGGTGTCGTAGGCAATTGATCCACGCTCACTGATGCATGCAACTCACAACCCCCAACGGTCTTTGCCTTTTTGGGTCGTGAAAACTATAGGCTATTTTTCCTCTTTCTGGTATCATACGAAGCAAGCCCTGTCGCACAAACGTCGCACACTCGCCCTGGCCACCCGGCACTCGGCGCCATGGCAAAACATGCCACCTGCCTGTACAGCGATATCGAAAGCCACGAGTACTCCCGACATCCAGAGCCACCAGCAGTCCAGCGAACCAATGGTCGGGAGGCCATCAAAGCCCTCGACCTGCGTGTGCAGAGTCGTCAGAGTGTGATGCACCTTACATGCACGTGCGTCGTTCTCCTACCTGCTACGCTGCTTGGATGGGCGGCTGTCGCCGTGCCAGTGATCATGCCAGTAATGGCAACGAAGGGTGTGCAAATCGCCATGTCGAGCGTGCTCGCGTCGCTGGTCACACTGGCCACCAGCGTGCACTTCTTCTTGGCGTGGCTGCAGCTGCGCACGCGCACGAGTGATCCGGGTCGGATGGCCTTGGGCGTCGCCGAGTCCACCCTTGTGGATGTGGGCGCGAGGCTTTCGCTAGCACGGGTCGCACAGATCTCTCGCTGGGCTAAACGGGCACGCGGTAACGCGCGCGGCAAGTTGACTTGCGTGTCTAGCAGCACGAGCGCGGGTGGCGAGGCGTTCGCAGAGCAGGACGATCAACATATCTGGGACACGATGAGCCACGGCTCCTGGCGATCGAGCGATGAGCGCCACGACGCTGCGAAAGAGCTGGCGCTCATCAACAGTTTGACAAGGGCGCGTATGAATCACATCAGCTCCATCCATGGGTCGCAGTTACAGGCACTCATCCAGGGCGATGCCGCCCGTGACGCCGCCCGTGACGCTGCCCGCAACGACGCCTGGACCGCCCTCCCGCCGGTGCGCGCCGAGATCTCAAGGATCAGCTCGCGGGCCAGCAGCCGAGATATTAGCCGAGATACTAGCCGCGCCAACAGTGGCGCCGCGACGCCGACCGGAGCCTTCCTCGGCTTGATGCCGGTGCTTCCTGGACGACTAGGCGGTCGGGCTGCCTCGGGCACCTCGACTCCGACCGGCTTTCAAGTGCGGGCTGCCTCGGGCACCGCGACTCCGACTGGCTTTCAAGTGCGGGCTGCCTCGGGCACCGCGACTCCGACCGGCTTTCAAGTGCGGGCTGCCTCGGGTACCGCGACTCCGACCGGCTTTCAAGTGCGGGCTGCCTCGGGCACCGCGACTCCGACTGGCTTTCAAGCTCTGCTGGCGTGCCCTACGGTCAGAGAAACTGATGATCAGTCTTCGTCAGTCTCATTAGGCGGTGTCGTGGGCGTCGGCAGTGGCCCGAGGCGGCTGGGTGGACTTGGGGCAGAGAGGAAAGCGGCGGCGGTGCGTTGGAAAGCGGCGGAGGAGATGAGGGCTGAGGCGGTGCGTTGGAAAGCAGCGGAGGAGATGAGGGCTGAGGAGGCCAATGCGGCGGAGTTGGCGGCGGAGGAGAGGGCGGTGGTGGAGCTGGAGGCGGCGGAGAGGGCGGTGGCGGAGATGGAGGCAGAGGACTTGGAGGCGGCGGTGGCCTTCGAGGAGACGGTCCTTCGGTCGTCGCCGCTTCCTTTGGTCGAGGAGCAGGAGGAGCACTCACCTGTGCAGCAGCAGTGGCGGCTACCTGCAGTAGATGAGGAGAGCGCGGCCGAAGCGGAGCGAGTGCTCCTCGCCAACCTGCGCGCTTCGTATTCGGCCAAAGCGGTGGAGGCGGCCGCAGGGGAGAGGGCGGCAGCCGAGAGGGCGGCGGCGGAGAAGCCACGCACCGTCATGGGCGCTTTGGGCCTTCCCGATCTACCCAAATTCGGTCAAGGTCGGGAGCGCGAGCTGGCCGAGCAGGCGGCGAAGAAGGCAGGAGCCGAGGCGGCGGCCAAGGCGGCGGCTGAGGCTGAAGCTACGGGGCCTACGATGAGACCCCGTGCTGAGGCGGCCGTTCCGCTGCCGACACCTCTCAAACCGGCCGCTGTCCACAGCAGTGTTCTACCCGTGCTGCCGGAGGCAACGGAGGAGGCGGCCGCGGCGGCGGCAGCGGCGGCGGCCGCGGCGACGGTTGAGACCCTTGTCAAGACATACGGATTTGAGCGCCCGAGGGCCATGATAGCGGTTTCCAGACTGGACGACGAAACGGACGTTGAGCTCGCGGTCAACGGGCTTCTCGACAGCGGTGAGGACCCTCGACTAAAGGTGGAGAGGGCGGCGAGGACTGCGGCGGAGGAGAAGGTGAGAGAGGTCTCGCCGCGGCGACAGAGGGCGGCGGCGGAGAGGGTGGCGGCGGAGAGGGCGGCGGCGGAGAGGGCGGCGGCGGAGGAGAGGGCGGCAGACGAGAGGGCCTTGGCACAGCTCTTGTTGGCGGAGCAGGACCTGCTGGCAGCGTACAGGGCTGACCGCGTGAAACAACCTGAGCGCGCCAATGAGGCGAGAGCCAAGCTTGCTACGGTGCAGGCCACTCTTGAGTTGATGCCCTCTGAATGTTGCCTTGATCGCGTCTGGTGGCTTCTGACTGCCTCTGATCGCGTCCGATGGGGTCTCTTGTTGCATCAGATGGCTAGCTGATTACTACAATCTGATGGCCTCTGATGTGGTCTTTGGTTGCCTTTCTCACATTCCCTCAACATAGGTGCGGGCGGCTCTCAAGCACAAGGAGTACAGGAAGGGGCTGCAGGCGCTGGAGAGGGCGGCAGCTGCCACGCAAGGAGATGTGCATGTGAATGACTCAACGTGGGCGTTCCGGCTGCCAGCAGCTCCACGTCCTGTGCACATTGCATCCGACTCGGCGGCAGAGATTGAGGGAGCGAAGGCAAAGGTGGCGGCGGAGATGGCGGCGGCGGAGATGGCGGCGGCGGAGATGGCGGCGGCGGAGATGGCGGCGGCGGAGATGGCGGCGGCGGAGATGGCGGCGGCGGAGATGGCGGGGGAGGTCACGCCGCGGCGGCGGAGGGCGGCGGAGGAGAATGCGGCGGCGGCGAAGAGAGCGGCGGCAGAGAGGGCGGGGGCAGTGGCTGCGGCAGCGGCGGCGGCAGAAGCGGCAGCGGCAGCGGCAGCATCAGTGGCGGAGTCATCAGATCCTCGACTGGCGGCGCTCATGGCCAAGGTGGCGGCGGAAGCGGCATGGGATGTCAGATTGAAGGGCACGACGCGCGCCGATGCAGCTCGAGTGCTGGCAGATCAAGGAGGTCACGTGGGCAGGGCGTTTCACGAATTACGACTGGACCCAGCAGCTCGAGCTCGTGTTCGATCATCTCTGTATGGGGGGGAAAGGACCTCGATGGCAGAGAGGGAGGCAGCTCGTAAGGCAGCGTCCGAGAGCGAGGCAGCAGGAAGTGTGGTGATAAATTCGGCGGCAGAGGAGGCGGCGGCGGAGCAGGCGGGTGCAGCAAAGGCGACAGGGGCGGTGCAGGCAACAGCACCGAAGGGATCTGTGAATGCAGCACGGTCTGTGAAGGCAGCATCACCGAAGGGGTCACGTCTCATCTCATTTATGCGCAAGGCGGACGCATCCACCTTCGTGTGATGAGCGAGCGTGCTTGCGTGGCCGCCGCTCTCCCTGGCCCGGATCTGCAGCCGAGCTGAACGGCCTGTGCAGCCGGGGAGAGGCGCGGGAGAGGCGCGGGACAGACCCACGGGACCGCCCGCGTCGCGCGTGTCACGATGCGTTAATTTCGTGAGAGCCAGCTCCCCACGCTTAACACCGCAACGTTGTATTAGTCTTCTTTTCACCTAGTCGCCCGAGCCCAACCTGCGGTTCTCTTTCTTCTCCGCTGTGCGCCGCTTGTCGTCGCGCCGCTGCCGCTTGCCCTGCTCCGAGATGCCAGTGTACTGGCGGCGCACCTTGGGTGGCCGCCACGCATCGCTCACGAGGACCGCAAGCTTCTCGAGCGCATCCTGCCGGTTGGCACTCTGCGTGCGGTGGCGCTCCGACGTGACGAGAACCGCGCCCGCGCTCGTGGCACTGCTGCCGCTCAAGAGACGTGCCTTGACGCCTCCGGCCCAAGGGCTCTGCTCGACGAAGAGTCGGGCCTCACATTTGGTGCTGAGCTTGTTGACGTTCTGGCCGCCAGCCCCGGAGGAGCGAGCATACGAGAGCGTCACGCAAGGCAGCTGCTCCAGCTCCTCGGCGGTTGGTGGTAGGCCGAGGACTTGCTCCACCTTGCTAGGCCGCATTGCTTCTGGCGCCTCCTCGCCCTGATGCACGTCTCGGCATGTGAGCGAGACCTTACCTTCCTCAACAGCCAAGACGCGCACGCTCACGCGATCACCGACGGCCACCATATTCGCCGCTAACTGCACGCGCCCTCCTGCCGGATCGAGTTGCGAGACGTGGATCAGTCCATCTTTCCCAGAGCAGCCCTCCAGCGAGCAAAAGGCACCGTAAGGCATTACAGATTTGACCACGCCTTTGTATACGACGCCTGGGGTTGGAATCGCAGGTGCGGCGAGCATCAGTATCGTGCAAGCAGCGGATGTCAACCGACGAGGTATCGACGTCCAGTGCCTTGAGGGAGCTCGCATGATCGCCGCGCCGCCGGGTCAATTGCGTTCGTAATCGTCGGGAGACCACACGACGAGTGCGACGGACACGTCCCAATCCACGATCCGCAATTCGAATAGGAAGCGCCGTAGAAAGCGGGCAAGGGTGTGTGTCGTGGACCCGGGAATAGAGTATAGGATCCTTTTCCTTCCGTTTTCCATGCCGGATGCGTCATTCTAAGTCTCGAGCCACATCGCCGAGGCTGCAGGCTCAGAGCAAAGACGCCGGCGCCTCTGGCGCTTGCGCCTCCGTGTACCCCGGCTCGCTCACCACTTCGTAAGCCCAGTCCAGACGCGCCTTCTTGAGCGGTGCGTCCACCTCCCACCACGAAGGGGTTCCAGGCCGGTTGAAGCGCAACCGCAGCAGCCCACCAGCGAGCTCGCGTTTGCTCGGTGCCGCCGGTGCCGCCAGCGCCCCCACCCGAATGCCGAGCGACGAACGCCTCGCCGTCGATTTGGTTGGCGTGGGCGCGCCCTCGACGGGTCGCTTGCGCTGGTAGACGAGCTCCGCCGGCGGCTCCGTCGGTACTGCGATGCGCAGGACCCTGACCTTGGTCTTAGCATACCCTCGTGTCATCGGAGAGTCGATCACCTCCACCTCCAACCCCTCCTTGACAAGGAAGGTCTGCAGGGTGCGTAGCTCGTCCGGCCGTCGCTCGCTCGCGGTGAGGACGGCGGGGGCGCGCAGAGCGCGCAACGCCTCGACCAGCGCCGGCCACGCCTCGCGATTGTACGTTAAGTCCGCCCCAATGACGAGGTCCCACTGCTTGCTCGCCGCTTCGGGCGGAAGAGACTCCCCCCACGTGAGGAGGCTTGTGTGGAACCGCGCGCTGTTCAAGTCGCCGAGGTTGGCGCGCGCATTCGCCTCTGCTAACTCGAGCACCGCAGGATCGCGATCCGTCGCGAGCACCTGATGAGGGAGACAATGAGAGGCCATCGGAGGTCATCAGAGGCCGTCAGAGGCCAGGGACACGACGCGTATAGCGAGTACCTCGCCTGCCCCGAGCGATGCGGCCGTGATCGCGCCGAGACCGGTGCCAGTGCCGAGCTCAATCACACGCTTGCCCGCGAGTGCAGCGCGCCCCAGCTCCTGCTCCAAGTAGCGCTGCAGGACGATGCCGCCGCCCCACACCGATGAGCCGGTGCTCGTCTCCCACATGCTGCCACGCCCCATCGTCTGCCGGATGAGCAACGGCCGACCGCCGGCCTCGCGCCAAAAGAGACGATTCGGAAGCAGCAGGCAGTCGTTCATATCAAGATCGTCGTTGAACTCCGGATATATCCCTTCCGTGCACGAAGATGACACCGCCTTCAGCGGCTCGTACAACGGCCGGCCGATTCGCACGAGGCCCACCAATGCAGGTGGCGCCTCGTCCAGATCCAGCAGCGTCTCGAGCTGGTCGGCCGTGCTGCCGTACACACCAAAGATAGGATCGACGAGGCGCACGCCGCCAAAAAGCAGAGCGGCTGCCGCCGCTGCGAACGCGGCTGGTATCTTCTCGCCAACCTTCATTGACAAGTGTGTGAAATAATATCAATGGCTGTGAAAACAACTAAAACGATTCCGAATTCCTCTTACAACAGCGTGAAGCACTTCCTTTGCCGCGTTCCTGGTGTTTTGTTGCAATTGAACGTGTGAAGCAAACATGCTCTCGCTCCTTTCGGGCACCTTGCAGCCGGCCGCTTTGTGCTCTCCTCTGCCATCGTATTTGCGAAACGTCGATGCCATCAAGGCGTGCGGTCGGGATGCCACAGCAGCACTTGCGTTGCTCGCAGAGCTGCGCTCCTCCTCGAGTGCTGACGTGTACACCTACGCCACGGCAGTTTCCGTGTGTGGTAAAGGAGATCGATGGCAGGAGGCGATCGGCCTACTGGACAGCATGGAAGCTGATGGCCTTGCCCCCGACCGAGCTTGCTTCAATGCAGCCTTGGCAGCAGCCGCTCGCTCCAGACGGCCCGCCGAAGCGCGTGCGCTCCTCAAACGGATGGTGGACCGCGGTTTGGTGCCTGCTGCGTCGAGCTATGTAGCCGTGGCACGTGCCGCCATGCACGCCAATGAGTTTCACGCGGCGCTTGCGACGATTGAGGAGCTGCGACAATCTGCCCAACCTCTCGTGTTTCCGGCGTTGCAAGTCGAGCTCGTTGCAAATGAGGGCTTGCTCACGCAGACCGACGCCGACGACGGGCCGTCGTCTGCGGCACGTCATCAGCGCATCGCGGAGCTCGTCTCTGAATCGCTCAGGCTGCACCAGGCAACGCCACTGAAAAAGGCCGATGCCACCTGGCTCTGGCGCCTCTATGCTCGCACCACGCTGCGTGCCATCCGAACGCGCGTCGCGACGGGTACCGGACTGTCGAGCAGCTGGCGGCGCGCGGTGGACCTCGAGGCGACCTCGCGGCTGCTCGCAGCTCTCTCGGCGTCGGCGAGCAGCGGCGAGATGCCCCGGTTTGACGAAGCAGGCGCGCTCGCAGGCTACACGACGTTCCACCTGATCAACCGCGCAGGAAAGGTCGCGGACTTACTACGAGTCGCCGCTTCGTCAAAGCGGCGACTCTCCGCGGACTTACTACGAGTGGCCGCTTCGTCAAAGCGGCGACTCTCCGCGGACAGCCCGTCACCGAGCACCGCGCCGAGCGCCGTTGCGAGCGCCGTTGCGCCGGATCACGGGTGCTCTGGAGCGTCGTTCCGAGCACCGGGCAGCTTGGCGCCTTCGGTGGCCGTGAGCCTCGGGGGAGGGCCCGCGTACGACTTCGCCGCTCTCGCCATGCTGCGGGCTTATGAGGGTATGGAGGCGGGCACAGGCGAGGGCGAGCCTATCCAATAACCTCGTGATGGCCTCTTGATGACCTCCTGATGACCACTTGATGACCTCTTGATGGCCTCCCATCAGGCGACGTCGAGCCTCTCCAAGTGCATGTGCTTGACTTTGAGCTTGGGTGGCAGGCTGATGCGGAGGCTGTGAGTGAGGCGACGTGCACAGTGCTCAGCACGACGCTCCGCGGCGGTGGTGGCGGTGGCGGCGGCGGCGGCGGCCTGTCAGGCCGTCTGGGAAACGGGGTAGCACACCAGATGCTCTTTGGCAAATGCGACTTGACGCAGCCCCTCGAGGCGGTGAGCAACGCGGCCGTGCGCAGCGCGCTGCCCGACGCACGGCTCTTCATCTGTTCGTACGTCATCTGCGAGAATGCGCAGCGCTTGCGGGCGACAGGCTACATATTCTTTGCCGACCTGATGGCGGCGGCGGCGCCGGGTACGGTGCTTGCAGTCACTGAGACGACCCATCGCCAGTTCCCAGAGCTGATCGAAGCGGCGCAGCGGGGTGTGGTGGCGGGCGGCGGAGCGTGCGTCTTGGAGACCTCGCTACCTTCCCTAAAAGGCAAGGGCGGCAGCCAGTGCCTCCTCTATAAGCGAGCACTTGGCGATGCTCCAGGTGGCGGCGACGACACAGAGCTAGAGACGAGCGCCGTGCCGAGCGCATCAGCAGAGGCCATCCGACGTAATCAGCAGAGCGCCGTACCGAGCGCTCTGCAGAGCCACGGCCTGTGCGACCTGACGTTGGACCCGCGGTCTGACCAGGAGAAGCTACTCGAGCGCTTCTCAGCCCAAGACGAGGCGCATAGGAGGAGTAGGCGAGTCCACGTGGCGCAGAACCGGCCGTCCAGGGGCGCGTACTGACAAGGCTGGGTCAGACGTTGAGAATGAGCCCAAGCATCTTACTTGTAGCGGCCTAGCGCGCGCGCGTAGCGACCACTAATTCGCGATCGGCTGGCGGCGCACGGCGCGCGCAATACGGCGCGAAGCGGAACATGTGTTT
Organism: Chrysochromulina parva; assembly: GCA_002887195.1. Lineage (NCBI taxonomy): Eukaryota > Haptophyta > Prymnesiales > Chrysochromulinaceae > Chrysochromulina > Chrysochromulina parva. The sequence continues at coordinate 16,714 of PJAB01001100.1, forward strand.
GTTTGTGCAGCCAGTCTCCCGACCTTTGATCCGCGGAGAGGTGTGAACGCTGTGAACGGTACCGGTAGGATTCCTTGACCGTATTCCCTCGGAGGGGCACGCTCGCAAAAGTCGCATGCATTGTCGCCAGGGAATCTTCTCGTACGTTGAGCTCTTACTGCCTCAACAATCTTTCTACAATCTACGGAGTGAAAAGCTGAGATCATGTCGCGCACCCGAACCGGGAGGAAGGAAGTGTGGGAATTTGTGTTTCGTCGACCGCGGATAACGGCGCGCGCGCCCTATATAGCGCTATTAGCTATTTTGGGCACTAGCATATCAGTCACATATCAGCGGAGGACTTCGGAGGACGCGGATCACATACTTGTCCAGCGCACACATAGTTTACATCAGACGCCCCTGGCTCTCACCCTCTCAGTCTTCGCGACGTCATGCCGCGGCCATGAGCGCCTCGACATCGGCGGCGCGTTTGGGCGCACTCGCAGTCAGCACCTCTGGGGGCGCGCCATCTGCGCGTACCAAGACGTCGTCCTCGATGCGGATGCCGATCCCTTTGCACCAATCGGGG
>PJAB01001101.1:0-17281 GCA_002887195.1 Chrysochromulina parva
GCTGAGCGAGCGGCGGCGGAGGCGGCGAAGGCGAGGGTCGCTGTGCCGCAGATGCTCACGGCAGATAAGGCCAGGGCGGCTGCAGCGGCCGAGGGGCTCGAGCTGGTGCCGTCGTCGAGCAGTAAGACGGGCTTCAAGGGCGTGCACAAGCAGGGTGGCAAGTATGTGGCGCAGATGTGTGAGAATGGCAAGACGCGCTACCTCGGCAACTTCGCGACGCCGGAGGAGGCGGCCTTGAGCTACGCGAGGCATGCTGGGGCGGAGCAACCGGGGGCAGAGGAGGCGGAGGCGAGAGGCGAAGGACCGCAGCCGCTCACGGCGGACGAGGCCAGGGCGGCTGCAGCGGCCGAGGGGCTCGAGCTCGTGCCGTCGTCGAGCTACGAGACGGGCTTCAAGGGCGTGACCAAGAGTAAAGCCAAGTACCAGGCAAAGATGTACAATAACGGCAAGGCTCGCCACCTCGGCAACTTCGCGACGCCGGAGGAGGCAGCCTTGTGCTACGCGAGGCATGTTGGGGCGGAGCGAGCGGCGGCAGAGGCGGCGAAGGCGAGGGTCGCAGTGCCGCAGCCGCTCACGGCGGACGAGGCCAGGGTGGCTGCAGCGGCTGAGGGGCTCGAGCTCGTGCCGTCGTCGAGCTACGAGACGGGCTTCAAGGGCGTGACCAAGAGTAAAGCCAAGTACCAGGCGAAGATGTACAATAACGGCAAGGCTCGCCACCTCGGCAACTTCGCGACGCCGGAAGAAGCCGCCTTGTGCTACGCGAGGCACATCGGGGCGGAGCGAGCGGCGGCAGAGGCGGCGGAGGCGAGGGTCGCTGTGGCGCAGCCGCTGGCGGCTCAGGGGACGAACCCTCGTCCCCTTTATTAATGGCTTTTCCGGATAACGTGTCCTCTCCCGACCTCACGCGCAAGGGAACTAGCGATGATATGGCCGTCTCACCGGCTGGGGAGACCGCTCCTGACCATGATCAACCCAACTTCAAATGTACTCTGTTCAAGTCGTCGCCGCTGCAGAGTGGTGCGACGGATTCTACTATGGACAAGAACTGCACGCCATCGACTGGCGACAAGCGCGTCCCGCTCGAGAACAAGAACCTGATGGACATCCTGCACGTCGACAATGAGCAGATGGGCGATGTGCGCAAGCAGCTGCGCTTCAACGAGGAGGCAAGCGCGAGCCCGACCGCGAGGAAGGACATCTTGCAAAGGCGGATGACTGAGATGAAGACGATGGAGATGGAGGTGAGGAGGCAGATGGCGACGTTGGTGGAGAAGCATATGAGGCAGATGGAGGAGATGAAGATGCTGACGACACAGATGACGCAGAAGCTGGAGTGGATGAAGATGATGATCATCGGGCAGCAGCAGACAATCCTCAAGCAGCAGCAGACGACCCTCGAGCTGTTGCAGACGACCCTCGAGCAGGTGGCCAGTGTGAACTATCTCGTCTGCAGGAGGCTGCAGTAGTGGTACAAGGAGGAGAAGGAGCAGGAGGAGGAATAGGAGGAGGAGGAGCAGCAGAAGCAGCAGGAGGAGAACAAAGAGAAGGAGCGGCAGGAGCAGCAAGAGGAGGGGGAGGAGCAGCAGGAGGAGCAGCAGCAGCAGCAGGCAACAGCAACAGCACTAGCAGGCAGCAGCACTAGCAGGCAGCAGCAGAAGCAGGCAATAGCGGAGCAGGAGCAGCGGGATCAGCAGGTGCACAGAGTGCAGAGCGATGCCAAGCGGCTCAGTGCGCGCGCAGACCGACGACAAGCGGCTTGTCAGCGGCAGGAAAGGGAACGGGAGGAACAGCAGTGGGACGAACAGCTGCGAAATCGAGAGCCCAAGGCCTCAGGGAACAAGAGAGCCGCGCTTCAATATCTCACTAGAGAGATCGGAACCATGGTTCTCCGCTGAGGTTGAAAGGTTCCTCAAGGTCGAGCGTCGACTGATGTAAGAAGCCCCCCGGCCCCTGATGGCTTTCATCAGTGTTCAGTCCCGGCACTTGGCTCATGGCTGTTGACCAATACCACCGTACGCGCTTAGTATGCCTGGGGTATCCCTTTCGCCACGTGTACGCTGCCCATAGGCGTGAGTTACTTCGCTTACTTACTTAGCCGCTGGCGGCAGAGGCGGGCGACGGCTTAGCGACGGCGAGGAGGATGGTATTGGTAACGATCGTCGATTCATTAACATTATTATATTAATTGATCTAATATACTTTCGTTTGATACTCACTGAAGCATAAAAAATTCAAATGTCTGGAGGCGCTACGCACCGAGGGTCCGTGAACCACCCCTTGAGGCCATTTCCGGGCGCGTCATGCGCGAGCCCGGGCGCGCCGGCGCCGTCGAGGGCGGTGGGGGTCGTGCCGTCGCGGGCGCCGTCGCGGGCGCCTCTTCTTCGCCCGCCGCACTCATCATGTCGAGCAGCCGGTCGCGTACCTCGCGTTGCACGTGCTCCATCGTCTCGTTGAGCTCGGGGAAGATGTCGTGCGCGGAGCCCTGGTCAAGCGGCGTCGCCTCGTTGAGCAGCGAGATCTTCGAGGCACGTACGAGCACCTCCGCCTCCAGCATCGCTGCCATCCGCTCAAAGTTGATCTGGCCGGGAGATCCGATGAGACGCGGCTCGAGGCCGTTGACGTGCAATTTGAGGCACGGCGCGAGAACGGCAATCTTGATGGCGGAGAGCACTTCTTTCATCGTACGTTCTCGCTCGCTTTGTCGTTTGAGCTCGGCCGCCTCCCTCATTGCATGCTCGTGCCGACGCTGCTCATCCGCACGTGCAGACTGGTGCGCCTGCAGGAGGGCCTGCTGCTGCAGCGCGCTCAGCTCGTCGCGAAGCCGCTTCGCCTCAGCGCGCTCGGCAGCGGCCGCCTCAAACCCCGCCTGCGCCAGAGCCGATTGCGCCTCCGCCTCCGCGCGTGCAGCCGCCGCCTTGTGCTCGACTCGCGCGCGCATGGCCTCCGCCTCCGCCTCGGCTTTGGCGGCCTTGGCCGCACTCTCGAGCACGCTCGCGAGGGCCGAGCGGCGCGCGCGCGAGCGCTGCCTGTGCTGGATGCGGCGGCATGCGTCAAGGCGCCGAAGACCGCGGCGCTCTGCCTCGGTCTGCACGACGATCGTGTGCAGCTCGGTGCGCGCGACGTCGAGTGCCCGAGTGAGCGCGTCTTGATGCTGCTGCTGCTCCTGCTCCTGCTGCTGCGCGCTCGCGGCGGCGGCGGCGGCGTGCTCGCGTGCGCGCTGCTCGGCCAGCTCGCGATCTCGCTCGGCCAGATCGCGATCTCGACGCGCCGTCTCGAGCTCCGCCTCCCGCTGTGAGGACATCTCGCGCCATCTCGCCATCTCCGCTGCGAGATGCTCGCGCCGCTGGCGCTCCTCCTCGAGCGCCGCACAAGCCCGCGCGGCCGCGGCCTCGCGCTCGCGCCGCTCGCGCTCCTCCGCCTCTGCGGCCTGGCGTGCGGCTAGGGCGACGGCCGCGGCCGCACCCTCGCTTCTCCTAAGCGCCTCGAGCTCATTTGCCAGCCTCCCATTCTCTGCATGCGCCTCAGCGAGCCGACGTTGCAGCTCGGCCGCCTCGTGCGCCGCCGCCGCCGCCTCGCGCTCGAACCGCTCAAAGTCAGCCTGGCGGGCCGTAGCGATCTCTCGCGCGCCAGCCGTGGCGAGCTCCTCGCCTTCCCGAGCCACATACAGCTGCCGCGTGCGCAGAACGAGCTCCTCCCGGAGACCTGCCACCGAGGCCTCGAGCTCGCGCAGCCGCGCCGATGAGGCGAGTGCCTCCTCTTGCACGGCCTCGAGCTGCTCGCGCGCGTCCGAGGTCTCGGCGCGCACGCGGTGCAGCTTCGAGTTCATCTCTGCGCACTTGGCGCACTGGTGTGTCGGCGTCTCTGCTGGCGCACGCCCGTAGCCCCGAAACTGCGCGCCCGCCACCGTGCGCACAGGCGTCTGTCGCAGCGCGGGCAGGTCGATGGACGAGTTCGGGCGCCGCGCATCTTGCTTTCCGCCCAGCACGAGCATCCGGCTGCCACCGCCGAAGGCCGAGCTCGTGGCCGCGTGCTGCGCCACAATATCCCACGCGCTCTCCTCCGCAGGGAGCACACGCGCGCTGGGCGCGGAGAGAGGCGGGGGAGCGGTCAGCGGCGGCCGAGCATCGAGCAGCAGGTCCTTTCGAAAAGATGACAGCATTCTGCTCGGCGAACTGGCGGTGGAAAGTGTGAACAGGCTGTTAATACACCCGCAACTTTTCTGACTAAAAGACTACCGGACTGACTTGACTTCACCTGTTTGACTCAGTCCACAGAAACCCGCGTGTGACGCGGCATTGTCCCGGATGAATGCGGCTTATGGTCGCCACTGTTCTCGCTCTCTACGGTAGCAACACGGTCGCACGACCTGGCCGCAACGTAGTTCGCGCGCGGCGCTCCGGCATGCGGCTCGACTTTGGACCGCCGCAAGACGACGAGGCCGACGAGCAATTTGAGGCGCACATGTCGGCAATCCACGCAGCGCTGGACGCCGCTGTGGACATTGAGGACTATGCAGAGGCGCAGCGCCTTAAAGCCATCATGGATGCTGCGACGGAGGCGCGCGTCGCCCAAAGCGATGCCGCATGGGAGGCGGCAGCGGCTGCAACCTTTACGACACCCGAGAGCCCTGTGCCGCCGACCAGCATGGAATCCCTTGGCGGCTTCCGCTACGACACGCGCAGCACGCGGTCCGTCGCTGCGTCGTCCAACGCGATGAGCTCGCAGGTACGCGTCGACGACGAGTGGACCGACGTGCTCGAGGAGCTCGTGTGCCGGCAGATGAAGGGCGCCTTCGACAACTACCCACCATCAGAGGTGGAGGCGCTGCTTGCGGGGCTGGTCGAGGCCTCCTACCAGCAGACGGGCAGCGCGGAGCGCACCTTGCGCAAGCTCGCTGGGCTGGCGCGCCAAATGGAGGCACTCGAGAAGGCGGCGGAGCGCGGTGCGGGCGCTCCCGAGTACCTCGAGGACGAGGCGCGTGCAGTGCGCTCGCAGATTCGCATGTGGGGGAAGGACGGAGAGCAGTACACTTAGGTAGGCGAAGTCTAAGGACGCACGCAATTTCTAAAAAATGGGCAGTGCATTGGCAGTCGTAGTGCCTAACTACATACAACATAATCACCCTGCGCCAGTTGCCGGACCCGGGGGGGCGCGTTACCGTAAGGAGACGAGATCGACAGTGAGGTCCGACTCCGAGGAGCAGCGCGGATTGCGCCACCAAACTCCACCGAAGCATACCGTAGAGGCCTGACGCACACGATCCTAGCGAATCGAAATCGCCCTCGCACGCATCGGCAAGCGCATGGAAGCCTTAGCTTCAGAGATGGGCGAGTTCTCAGACGAGGTTAGCAGTCTCGTGGTATTTGGCGAGCAGCTGCGGTCAACGTCGTCCATGACGAAGAAATCTTCGACGACTTGAGTAGATTCTCGCTCCGTCTGCTCTGTGAAATTGAGTGGCCGCCTTGTGCGTGCTCGCGAGGTTCAGTACTCCCTCCACTGCTGCCGCTCGCGACTTCGTCAGGTTGACGTTCACTCAGCAGTCGCTCAGCTACCATACCCTGCCAAGAGCGCCTCCATCGCCCTCATCTTTGCAGCATCGTTGCTCTCCACCCCGTACTCGAGCTCAGAGCGTACACGCGTCTCGCGCATCATCGCAAGCGCGCGGTCGGCCTCGCCGCCCTCGCCGCCGCCCCCATTGGTCTCCTCTCCGGTCGCACTACCGACCGCGCGACGCGATGGGCTGCCGAGCACCGCTCCCCGCAGCCCCCAAGCCTCAATAGCCTCAAATACCGCGGGAAGCGTCTCCCACTTGTTCATCTCGCCGTGCGAGCGCCGCAGATCCCACAGCGCCACTGTGCGTCGCCAGAGCGCCCGCAGGATCTCTTCGACGGAATGTGCGCCAACCACGCCGGCCTCGTCCCGCACGCCACATAGGAGACGCTGCTCACACCGGGCCCGTTGTGCCATCTTCTTTGCTGTTCTCACCGCCTCGGTCGCCTCCTCCTCCGCCGCCGCCACCGCCGCCACCGTCGAAGGTACCTCAGTTGGCGCGCTCGCCGCCACCGTCATCTCGGCCGTTGGTGGCAACCCTAGTAGCGGTGCGGGCTGAGGCGCCCTGATCGCAGGTGGAGCATGCAGCATGCAAAGCTCGGTCAGGTGATCGAGCTGCACCTCGAGCAGCGTGCGCACCTGTGCACTCATCAGCGAGTGTCAGCGATCATCAGTTTCAATCAAACAACTCGATCTCAATCCATCGCCATGCAATCAAGATCAATCAGCGGACCGTCCAATGCGCCGGCCCGAGCACCGCCACCACCGCCGGCAGCAGCGCCGGCAGCTGAGCGAAGGCACGCGTGCGCTCAGCGTCGGCGTCCGTCAGGCTTGAACGTTCAAGTAGAAGCCGCAACACATTGTGCGCTGCCTCCTCGAGCGCGTCCTCCCACATAAGGAAGCTGGCGTTGGGCAACCGAAGAGGCCACAGAGTGTCGCTCACACCGACAGCTGTGAAGTCAGCTGCCTCGCCATCGTCACACTTGCCCTCGTCGCCATCGGCCACGCCGTTGCTGCTCTCCGCACCCGGCCAGAGTCTATTTTTGGGTTGCCCAACGCCAGCTTCCTTTGGGCAGCTCTCCGCACCCGACCAGAGGAAGTCCACCCATCCTGTCCCCGAGGGCTTCCACAGCTCAAACGCCGCTGGTGCGCGGCAGACACAGTCTAAAGCCGCATCACATAGCTCGGCGCCACACGAGGCCGCGTTGCACCGCCACACTCCATCGAGCGCACATGCAGCCATGTTGTTCGCGCTGCCGCCGCCGCCGCCGCCGCCGCCACCGCCACCGCCGTCGCTCTCGACACTCAAATCCACTCGAGAGGGTGTCTGCTCCGCATGGCTCACGCGCGGCCATCGAAGGAGCAGACCGCCTCCGCCACCATCGCCGGCGGTGCCTCCGGCGGGGCCGCCTTCCGACCTCAGCAACAACCCTGTCACGGGTGAGCGCGGCGTGTGGCAGCGGGGGCAGGGCAGCGCTCGATAACGATCAGCGATCGTCGCGCAGTCGGCGCAAGTGCACACGAACCCCTTGCTCTCCCAAAGAAGGCGGCGGCGGCGGAGGGCTCCGCAGTGGGCGTTGGCGCCCAGGTACGAGATCGTCGGGATCTCGCCGGCCGCCAGGTCGCGCGTCGCTCGGAAGCACAGGGACGATTCTTGGCCGTGAAAGATGACGGAGGGCGTGATGCAGCGATGCGTGAACTTGGCTCCGCGAGGGAAGAGCGAGGTCGCGCCGCCCGTGAGGTCGTCGGAAAGGTACCCAAATGCGTTGAGCGCGCACACGATCAGCACTTGCTCGAGGTCCTCGCACGCCAGCATGGCACATTGCTCATCGTGCGAACGAATCCACCCTGCCGCCTTGGCCGCGCTCGTGACAATCGGATGATCGGGCGCGCAGCATTCGCGACCGCAGCACGCGCGCACCGCCTCCTCGCGAGCGACCACGTCTATCCGTCCGTACGCGTGTAAGATCATCAAATCTTCCACGTCCAATGAGAGGGCCTCTGCACCATCACCATACTCCTGCTGCTGCTCCTCTGGCAATGAACGCAGCTGCGTGGCGACGAGCAACGGCTTCTCGCGCAGCAAGAGCGTGCCAGCCGCGACGGGCTCCTTGCAAACGTACGTCTCGCCTAGGCCCGCGACCGTGCGCAGCGACAGGGCCGGGTGGATGAACGCGCTAGTCATCGATGTCGCAAGTTCGTGTTCGCAGCCGTCTCCTCCGTTCGCGTGCCGGAGCACCCTCCCTCTCGGCCCCCGAAGAGGCTTCGAATGGACAGCGCCTCTGGGGGCGGTCGGACCTCGAGCACCCCGCGCGGCCTCAAGTCGGGAAAAAACATGGGTCTCGTCAAATTCCAGTCGGTTTTAGTCAGTTTCGTCAGGGTCGTCGGTCCCCCCGCACTCACCACACCGTCTCAAAGGACGGCTCCGCTCCCCTCGGTCAAGTCAAGTACAGTACTGAGTACTCGCTCGCTTGGGCTTTCTCGGGCTACTCAATCATCTCAATTTCGCTATAGTCGAGGTCGGTCTCTATCAGCACACCAGGGAGGGAGGGTGATCTCTGGTGCTCGCTGCCCTATACTACCGCGTCAAAATTTGGATTCTGAGGACTGAAACGCAGAACGCTGAACGCTGATCTCTCATCACACAAGCCCCATCGCATCACACGACACACACCTGTGCCCAAAACCCCGCATCACAACTGCTCGAGAACACTTTTCGCCGACCCGGAGCCACTCTTGCGCGCCATGGAAATAGGCTGACCACTGCGCTTGGCTGCCGCCAGCTCGGCGTCCGTAGGAAACCTTGTACCGGCCTGCCGTTGGCTTGAAGGCGGCCTCGTGAAAGGACTTGGCGCCGGTGACGAACCCGGTGACACGCCTTTTCGAGATGGCGAAGAGGCGCGCCGAGGTGGCGAGGCGAGATCGAGATCGGGACGAGATCGAGGCGGCGAGGCGAGGCCGGGGCTGCCAGGCCTTTTGGGACTATTCCCTTTTGGCGAGACGCCCGCAGTCCCAAACCCCCCGCGGCCCGGCGAGGCCATTGCCTTCCGTGGGCTCCAGCAGGTGGCCTCGCCTTGGTTCCAAGGCGCCGCCATGACGCGCGAGGCGAGCTGCTGCCACTTGCCCGCATCCCACGCGTCGCGCTCAACGGCAGCACCGAGTCGGAGCGCTGGCGGCAGCCCTCGCGAGCGCGGCGAGCGCGGCGAGATGATCGCCGTGAACTCCTGCCGTCTCCGCTCCACGTCTAGCCACTTCGACCAAACCCCCTGGGGCGAGTGCAGGAAGTCGGTGACGGCTCCGATCGCATCCTTGAAGCGCCCTCCCATCTCAGCCGGGCTGGCCCAGGGTGCGACCTCCCATTTGTCGCACAGGTCGCGCGCATCCACCAATGCCATCTCGTCGAGCCGGCGTAGCGGCACGGGCATCGACTTCGTGTCGTCCCCACCGAGGCAGCTGATGGCCTGCAGTGCGGGCGGCTCGCTGGCAAAGAGCATCACATCACATCGCTCGTGCTTGACCATGGGGCTAGGTAGATGGATACGCGCCACCACGACGATTACATGCTCCAAGACTGCCCTGCGCCCACGGATGCCATCGCTGTCGCTGCGGTGCGCCGTGAGCAGTGATTCATCCTGCAGCTTCTTCGCAGTGACAGTGGGGCACACCTCTTCGATGTCGAGCAACGAGGCTGTCCCCGACATGCCCACGTGCAGCTTCGCAGGCGTGTGCTGAATCCGCTCCTTGCGCTTGGCTCGCCGGTTGGCATAGAGCTCGAGCAACCGGCGCTTTGCCTCCTCGCGTAAGCGCTTTTGCTCCTCCTCGCGTAAGCGCCTTTGGATCCGTTGGGCCTCCGTTTCCATGAGCTCCTTCATAAGTCCTTGATAGAGCTCCTGACGGGGGATGATCAGGTTCAAGGCCACGAAGGTTAGGAGCGTGATGGCCAGCGCGACGAGCGCGACGGAAAAGAACATGAACATAGTGGTATCCAGTGGTGGGGGCAGTGGCGGCGGCGGTGGTGATGGATATGATGGCGGTGGGTGGTGCGGGTGGTGTGATGGCGGTGGTGGCGTGGACGGGGGTGGCGGTGGCGGCGATGGATGTGGTGGCGGTGGGTGATGTGGGTGGTGTAATGGCGGTGGCGGTATAGAGTCCCCAATATTGACCTCGATGCCATCGGAGTCTTGAAGCAGCCGATGGCCGTTTCGGCCGAGCGTCAGATCACCTCGGGCCCCCAGCGGTGCGGCAGCAGGTGAGTGTCCCACGAGTAGGATGAGGCCACCGAGGACAGCGAGCGCACCGATACCCGCGAGAAGACGAGTTGGCCAGAAGATGGACAGGGCTGGCTGCGCGGAGGGCGTCGCCGTGGGCTCGTACATAGGCGACCCCTGCATTACCTCCGTCTCGTTGGGACCACCGCTCGCCTTGTTTGGACCACCGGCAGAGGCAGCTCCACGTGGCAAGGTGGGGAGAACATCGTTACTTGTGGCTGTACTTGGCCGGCTGGAGCTTATCTTAGCGCATATTGGGTTAGAGCCAGACTTGGCTGCGTGTGCCTTTACGAGGCCTGGATTGGGTGGGTTTCCCTTCGCCGTCGGGGCCATCTCGGTTACGGACTCCGCACTTTCCCGTCGGCAAGAACTGCGGCGCGGGTCCAAAGATGCAAAACACGAATTCGCACCTCGGCGTTTCGGCGTTCCAAGTTTTGTGATGAGGGGCAGAAGTTCAAGTTCAAGTTCAAGGGGCTGGAGAACACCCACCCCCGAACAACTTTTGGAGCTTATTAAATTAATAATCCGGGAGAAAGACGTCTGTGGGAAGGTGTGGGTGCGACTGCAAATTGAGTGCAGAGCTGATTGAGTGCGAGTGAGTGTCTCGCTGGGAGATCTCTGGTTAGAGGGTACTGTGCACCGGAGCTTTGCCACGAAGCGGCATGAACCTCGCCGACGGGCATCGGACGCCTCCGACGGCCCAAAATTGGGCTACAGTCAGCGCGTCCAACTCGAACTCTCGAAGCGGGGAAGCCGGCCGGTGCTGCCTCGACCCGCCTGCTGTCGTGCTGTCTGTGTGATCACTGTCGTTCGCGATTCCGCTGGGACAAAGGCCTTGACGTGAAAGATGCGTTACATTTCTTGGGCAGACGGTTTCGTTTTTAAACTTTTTCCAGTCGCACTACTTTTTCCAGTCGCTCGCGGGCCTGACGGGGAGACTCAGTTCCTGTCCTGTTCTGCAGCCATGCCCAATCGCCCGCTCTTCCTCGACCCCGCGGCCCAGAACGCGTACATCGCCGAGCACAACAAGCTGTTCGGCCACGAGTATGGCTCGGCGGAAATGATGGCCGGATCGCTTGCCAAGAAGGAGACGGTGCACACGGTGGAGAGGATCTCCAAGTTCGGAGGCACGATCAAGACCGGTGCGGTTTGCATGATCCCGGAGCAAACGTGGAACAAGGAAGACAAAACGTACCTCGCCCTCCATCCAGTTTCCTATTATGAGCGAGCACACGCCCATCCGACGCACGTCGTGGCTACGGCCGGAATCCCGGGCTACACTGGCCACAAGCCGCACAATCCTAAGTGGTCTGTGCCGCTCCGGCGGCCTAACATGCGCGCGGATCACGTGCGGCAGCACGTGGCCGCCAATGGCATGGCCGACCTCATTGATTTTGAGAACTACGAGCCGCAGAAGGCGCACGCACCTGACCACGTGTCGCTGCAACGCGACCACTTCCCGTCGCGTAAGCCGATGCCCGGGTACACAGGGTTCCTGCCGCAGAACAGGGAGCACTGCTTCGGCACCTCGGTCTACCGCGACAAGCCGCCCGTGACACGCGCGCAGTCCGCCATCGAGGCCAAGGCAGTAGCAGGCAAGCGGGCGGAGTGGGAGGCGCAGTCCCGCGCCAACGACCCTCGTAACAAAGCAGGTTACGATGGCGACTGGCGTGATGATTTCTCTTGCTGAGTGCGGCGCGCGACGCCTCGTCCGCGGCATGCGATGATGAAATCGGCAGGGGTTGCACAGAGCCTTGCCGCATGTGCATGCAGTGTTGCAGTTATGACCCATCCTCTTCATGTCCGTGAGCGGCTCTGGTGCTGGGAGCTATGCCACCGTGCTGGTGCCACCGAGCTGGTATACCCGTGCTCCATGCCAATGCGTTTGTGGCGCAGCGACCCCCCCGAGACCTGTGGTTCGGAGGCTGAGTGTGTGTTTGCTGTTTCTGTTTCTGTTCAAGTCCGACGAGACGCCATCGGGCGGGGGGGCATACCATTGTGCATCGCCGGTCGCCAATCTAAGACGTTCATTCACAGCCGTTTCACTCAACGATACGGTCCGCTCGCCGTCCGAATCACGCGATTCACGCGGAGCCAATGGCGGCCGAAGTGACGCATGCTAGCCTCATCTTCGGGGTTCTCATGTTCGTGTCGATCGTGTCGATTATCTTCACTCTAGAGTACCTTGACGACGAAGTCTTCGAGAATTCCATCCCTGATTTCAAGTTCCAGCGTGTCCTTGTCGGCGCTGTGGTGTCCTCCACACTTTCCGCCATGGTGCACAGGGGCGTGACTCGACAGAACCAAGAGGGCTCTTGGGTGCTGATGTCGATGCTCCTGATCAGTCAGCTTGTGTGCTGCGTCAACGACAACTATGCCGCCAGCGCCAGCCTCCGCGAGGGCTTCGCGTCCGGTATGGCTCGTCGCCGGGTCGCCCTGTGGCTGGGCAAACGGTTAGCGGCGACGGCGATCGCGCTCATCGTCGCGGTCAGCTTCGGCGTGCTTAAAGCAGCCTTCAAGGTAGCCAAATGGCGCCGCGCCCTCCTCAAGGCCGAGATGGCTGAGGCCGAGTACCCTGGCTACATGCTTAGGCGGCAGGCATCTGAAGACCAGACAGGACGTGTCATCCTGATCTGCTTCGCCAATGTGGGCTCGGGGCATAAGGTGGCAGCGAAAGCGGTCGAGGCCGCGATCGAGGCTCGCAAGGCGGCCAACCCGGAACGCTATGGCAAGGTCAACGTCGTGCTCCTCGATGCAATGGACCTGTGCCCAGAGCCCTTCCGCATCATCATGCAGGGCATGTTCCAGGAACTCACCCAGAGCCTCGCCGGCCAGCACATGCTGGGGTATCTGTACGACATGGGGGATGGCGGGCGGCAGAAGGCCCGCTTCCAGGCCGTCGCCGAGAACCTCTGCCTCGTGCCCATGCTCGAGCGAATTGCCGAGTATCGGCCGGACGCCGTCCTCTGCACACACTTTCTCCCCGCGCAGCTCATGGCCACTCTCCGTAGCCGCTCACGCACGCTCGAGCGTCGGCTACCCGTGGCAACCGTGCTCACGGACCTGGACCTGCAGTACATGTGGGTGCAGAAGGTCGACCGCATGTTTGTGCCGCGCGAAGAGGCTCGTATCATGCTCGATGCATACGCGGCGAAAGGTGCGCCCAGCGCAGGCTCCGTGTCCGTGGTCGGCATCCCGATCATGCCTGAGTTTGCTCGGCGGGCGGCAGAGTCGCCCGCGGCCCGACGCAGCGAGGCGATCAAGGCGCTGGCTGTGTGGGACCGACCCGAGACGCAGCCAGCCACTTGGGATCCGAGCGTCTCCGGACCGTGGCCGCCCCCGTCCTGGCCGCCGACGTGGCCCGTGCCGCTGCAGGGGCCCGCGCCCGGAGACGCTCACGAAGACGCGCGGCCGATTGTGGTTTTCATGTCGAGTGGCAACGCCGTGATCGAGATGTACGAGTCGCTCCTTGGCTGCCGCACGGCGCTCCGCCTCGTGGTCGTGACCGGGCGACAGGCCGACATTCGCGCCGACCTCGCCCGCGTACCTGTCCCCGCTCGTCATGCGGTCAAGTTGCTTGGGTACGTGACACAGATGCCGACGCTCCTGTCGTGCGCCGACTTGCTCGTGTCCAAATCGGGAGGGCTTTCGGTCGCCGAGGCGGCGGCGCTCAGCGTCCCGATGGTGGTCCTCGACCCCATTCCTGGTCAGGAGCAGCGCAACGCTGATGTGCTCCTCGAGGCGGGGGCGGCCGTCAAGATCAACGACCTCCCGCTGCTCGGGGTCAAGGTCGACGCGGTGCTGAGAGGCGAGCGCCGGGCTATGATGGCCAAGGCAATTCACGCGTTGGCCAAGCCCAATGCCGCCTTCACCATCGCAGATATCATCCTCGACGGTGAGCTGCGACCAGCCTTTGCCGAAGAGACTTCAATTACGCCTATGCTTGCCGCTGCGCTCTCGCGCAACACGGAAACGCCAAACCCGCCCAGCCCCTTGCCTAGCCCGAGGGCCAAGAGCGAATGAGACGGGAGGTCTTCTGTCGTGCGGCATGTGCCGGCATGGTGCAGAGGGGAAGCCGCAATCGTTACCATGCAGTGTCCGGCCTAGCCCTACGTAGTCTACTGAAAGGATCGTAGTCGTAGGATTACAATCAATTCACTAAAAGGCTGATGACGTGTTGAGACGACCCCGGATCTACGAAACTTACTCGGTTGTGAATGAAAACTTTATATCTTGACTTGACTGGTACTGTACCCGGTATCATACCGGGTAATCACCCCCGAGAGCTTTCCGAGCACGGGAGACTGAGAGGCCGAGCTCGGAAATGTACTATGACATGAACCTCGAGGACCTGAAAGCGCTCGCTGAAAAACGTGGCATCAAAGTGGAAGGCAAAGGCTGGTCCACATGCTGCCCGCCGAAAGGGAACAAAGCGGACATCATAATGGCACTCGAGAGACATGGTGGTGGCAGCGGTGGGAAGAAAGCTCTTGAGAAACATGGCTGTGGCAGCGGTGGGATGTACTACGACGGCATGAACCTCGAGGACCTGAAAGCGCTCGCTGAAAAACGTGGCATCAAAGTGGAAGGCAGAGGCTGGTCCACATGCTGCCCGCCGAACGGCAACAAAGCGGACATCATAATGGCACTTGAGAAACATGGTGGTGGCGGCGGTTACGACATAGTTCAAAGGATGAACACTGTCGCAATCAGCAGCCTACACTTCATCCCATCACAGACCATCGCCGCCTTGCGCTACCGACGGGAAGATATCACTGGCTTCATCCAACAAAATCGCCTCAACGAGGACGTGGTGATGCGCATGTATACAGAGAACCACATCTACAAGGAATTGAATGCGAGCCTCAACACTGGCAACCTCACTCAGTATCAGAAGCAGTTTACCATGCTACTTGGTGACGCAATCTACCGAATCATAGAGAGGCTCCCCAAAACGGTATATCGGGGCCTGAAGCTTGGGGCGGACGTGCTGAAAGAGTACAAGGATGCCGAGGGTCGCACAATCTACTGGTATGGGTTCACTTCGACGTCACGTGACATGGATACGGCGAAGACGTTTGGCCCTGTGCTGGTTGAGATCGAGTTGGAAAAAGGGAATCGCGACCATGTTGCCGACATGACCGCTCATTCAAAATATGAAGATGAGGCGGAGGTGCTCATCTCAGCTAATGCCGGGTTCTTCATCGAGCGTGTCGACGTTGCAAAGCGCTATATGAAGCTCTCACTGGTCGACAATGAGCATTGCCCCAAGTGGGACCGGGATTGATGCGACATGCAAGTGTCTTTCCCGTTTCGGCCTGCAAGTGTCTTTTCATGTTTTGCGTACTGGCCAGCTCGCAATTGCATCGTTCTCGTCTCAACCGAACAAACGAACAACCAATCTTAAGACGTGGACCCCTTTCGGCACCGCGGCGTGTGTCGGCTATGCATGTTTCACCGTCACCACCAGGGGTCCAGGGCCGCGCTTGATCGAGGGTGAGATAGTGGTTTGTGGCGCGCGCATCCAATTATGAATTTAAACGTGCGCCCCTGGCGCCCCTGGCCACCCCTTTCTCCCCAAACTGAAATAGAGAAGAAGATTTCCTCCCTTTCCCCAAACTAAAAGAGTGAAGAAAGATCCTAGACCTCCTAGCGCCCCTGGGGCGTACCCCCACGAGAAAAAGCACGGGGCGGTTTGTCGTGATTAACCTATCGTGACTCGTGACTGACCGGACGACATGCGACAAAACGGCGGCTTATTCGCCGCGGGCTACTGATGAGCTGTGCGGGTGAGTTGTATTCAATTCGTTTCGTAACATCGATCACGGTGAGCGACGAAACTGGATTTACGTTCACAAGGGACGCGGCAGATCATCTCTCACGCGGCAATCTTCGTTCTCATCAAAAGTGGGAAGATGATGATGGCATTACCCCCACCGCAGGCGCTCCGCAGTCATTCCGAGGCTCGCTCAGCAATGCGCGCCTCCCATCCATCGGGTCGCCTTTTTATGAATGAACCAAGTCAGGTGGCATCATGGTACGATTCTGGCATACGGCTCTTGGCCGCCGAGGCTAAGGCGTCCTCAGAGACGGAGCCGGATACGCTTTCCTCGGCCAACGAGCCCAACTTGCCGCCCGCGACGCTGCCACTGTCTGCCGCCGTCGTCTCATGGTTCGACAGTGGAACACGATTGGTTGGAACAGAGCTCGGAACAGAGCTCGTCGAGGAGCCAGCAGTGAGCCCACCGGAGCAAGTAATGCTCGAGGTTAGCATGGACGTCGTGAGGTTGCCTCCCCCACCGCCAACGCCAATGCCGTCGCCACCGCCGTCGGGCAACATGGAGACACCAGTCGTGGCACCCTCTTTGCTTGATGCGTTGTTACCTTGGGGAGTCAAGGCGGCCGAGATGGTCGATGTGGTGTTTCGCCCTGTCGCAGAACAGGCGACCCAAGTCGTCGATGTGCGACTCTCGGAGGCCCTCGTGCCGAGCCGGCTCGCCGCCGCGGACCGCGTCGAGAAGCTCAAGTTTGTCGTACCACGGTACGTGCTGGCGGTCGCACAGTTGGCGTACGAAGATGCGACAGCCGCACTAGCCGAGGTGTGGACGCCCGAAGCGCAGGAGAAGGCGCAGCGCGCCGCCGCCGAGCTCGTCGCTGTGTCCAAGGGGCTGGTCGAAAAGGGCATCGGGCAGGCCAAACAGATTGCCGAGACGCTCGCCGAGCAGATGAAGGAGAAGCAGCTTGCTGAGCAGGCGTCGTCGCGAGCGGACGCGTCTCGCCAGGCGGCCGATCGCATCAACTACCTCAAGACGCGCGAAGCGGAGCTCCAGACGCTGATAGCGCAAGAGCTGGCGGCGGCAGAGGAAGGCGCGCCAGAGCTGGCGGCGGCAGTGGACGAAGTCTCAATGGTGGCGGCGGGCCTGGCTGTCGTCGAGCGTCGAAACCGAATGGCCTCTGCTCTCGCGCAGAAGAGAAAGGCGCTGCTGCTCAAGCGCGAAGGCAGATCGGCGATCTTGCGCCGCGAGAGCATTGCCAATTATGGCGTTGCAAAGGCCGCGGAGATCGCAGCGACCAAGAAGGCAGCCGTGGCATCAAAGGAGGAGGAGCGTCGTCTCGAGCGTCTCCTCACGGAACAAAACGAGGCAGGGCGCATCGCTGCCGAGGCTGTGGCGGCTGCTGAGGCGGAGCGTTTTTCCGCGGAGCAAGCAGAGGCAGAGCGCGTAGCGGCGGACCAATCGGAGCGCCTTGCTGCCGAGTCAGCGGCAGCTGACGCCGAGGCGGCACGCATGGCCACGGCAGCGCAAGCCGAGGTCGAGAGGCTGGCAGCAGAGCAGGCGGAGGCGGAGCTGCGGGCAGCAGATGCCGAGGCGGCACGCATGGCCACGGCAGCGCAAGCCGAGGTCGAGAGGCTGGCAGCAGAGGAGGCGGAGGCAGAGCTGCGGGCAGCAGATGCCGAGGCGGCA
>PJAB01001102.1:0-17265 GCA_002887195.1 Chrysochromulina parva
TGCCGAGGCCTTCCATATTTCGTAGGCATCCAGTTCCCGCAGGAGTGGGTTGGTTGGCGGCGGGACGACCGTGCTTGGGGCTGGAGGTCAACTCGCCGCACTTGACGGCAGACGCGAACGAGTCAAGCTCACGTCTCAATTATCACGTGGGGCGGGCTCTGGTACTCAGTAGAGCCCCCCCACGTCGCTCGACGACGAGAACCGGCCGCGTTGGGTCGTGATCGACCGCGGCGAGGTGTGTCAATTGCGCGAGCGCTTCAGCATTTTTCGCTTGAGGGCGGAAACTTGGGTGTTTGAGGGACCTATAGTGTGCACCACAGCAGACAGTTCCGTACCGTAGTACACGTCCATCTCTTGGGGAGGTACGCTGACCCCTCGGGTGCGTGCGTGTATAGGTATGGTCCGGTCACCAAAAGCAAACTTTTCTAGCCCTCAACCCTGAGGTTGCCCGATCCTGCTTCCCATCGCCCGCGCGCGAGCCCTTCGCACTGGACCCGCGACACCGTACGAGGTACGGTGCCACACTCGTCCACACTCAGCTTGGTTTGGGCGGCGGCACGTAGCTCTCCGACCTCCACCGCACGATGGGAATCTCCGTCTCGAGATCGGGCGGCACGGGCAGCGCGGCGGCGCCTTCGAGGCGCTGAGGTTCCCACATCGGGTGAGACACGTAGCGGATGGCCGAGCTCGCCTGCAGGATGACGATCGTCTTGCCCTTCATCTCGGGCCGCTTGGCGATGTCGATGCCCACCTTGATCGCGGCACCGCTCGACGGCCCGACGAGTAACCCTTCTTCGGCACTGACTCGATTGGCCCACATGACCGCCTCGGGCGTCGACGCATGTAGGAACTCGTCGATGCAGCCGCGCGGCCCCTCCTTCCATGCCTGGCCGGGTGCGAGCTTCTCAATGAGCGGCAGCTTGATATTGGCGCCGATGCCCACGACGCCGTGCATGGCCGACGGGTTGCCTACGAGCACACGCGCTTCGGTGGGCTCGACACACACGACGCGGCAGCTCGGGTTCTTCTCCTTTAGAAATAGGCCCACGCCGTTGAGTGTGCCTCCCGTGCCGGCGCCGGCGACGAAGCAGTCGATGCTCTCGCCCGTCTGCTCCCAGATCTCGGGGCCCGTCGTCGTCGAGTGCGCCAGCGGGTTGTCGTCCGTCTCGAACTGGGTCGGTGACCAATAGTTCTGATTCTTCTCGCATAGGTCCTTCGAGTACTGGATCATGTTGTCGATCGTCTTGCGAAAGTCGTCCTTCATCACTGAGGTGAGGTGCACCTGACCACCGAACTTGCGCACGAGGATGTACCGCTCGAACATCGAGGGCAACTGTGGCATGACGACAATCATCTTGTATCCCTTGGCTGCTGCGACCATGGCGAGGCCGATGCCCGTGTTCCCGCTCGTGGCCTCGACGATGGTCGTGCGTTCGGGCGAGATCTCTCCGCGCTTCTCGGCCGCCTCGATCATCGAGAGAGCGATGCGGTCCTTGACCGAGCCGCCTGGATTCTGCATTTCCAGTTTGAGCAGCACCTTGGTGCTGGGACTGACGTCCTGGACCACGCGGCGCAGCCGTACCATGGGCGTCTTGCCGATGAGCTCAGTGACGGAGTTGGCGTACGAGGGAGTGGCCAATCCTCGCCTGAAGAGCTCTGTCGCGAAGCGGCCGTACGGACGAGTGAACAGGATCCTCATTATCCTTGCGGACTGTTGATGAAATCCGTCATCTGAGCCATCAGGCCTTCGCCTCGAGCCCTCGACAGGCCTTCGCCTACAAATATGGATAGAGAAGCCAACCATAATTGTTGCGACTTTTCACCAAACTTCCTACGTACGGCATGCTTCAATCCAACCAGACACAGGGACACCATGGACCATGCGAAGGTCCGAAAGACCACTCTGATCTCTGTAAAACTGGCTCGGTTTGTGTTCCACACCGCCGCTATAAGACATCCTGCTTGACATGCTCCTCGGCCTGTGCGTTGCCCGTGGACTCCGTGGACTCCGTGGATAAAGGGCACTCGCCGCCGGCGCGCCCCCAGTATTGCATCTTGCCATCCTTAGCAAGGACGTGCAGCGAGCCGTCCTCGGGACGGTACACGATCGGCAGTCCGTTTGGGATGTCCATGCTGACCATTTTGTCAAGCGGCCAGTCAGTCACGCCGTAGATGAGCGAGCGGAGCAAGTTCTTGGACGAGACGAGCAGGACAGTCTCGCCGCGGCGCGCGCGCGGCTCGATCGCCTCGCGGAAGTACGGAAGCACTCGCGCCGCCGTGTCTTCAAAGGACTCGGCGCGTGGCACCAGATCGGCCGGCGTCGTGCGCCGCACGGCGATGGCGGACGCCGGGTCATAGCACGAGCCTCGGTCGAGCGGTGGCGGATCGCGGCGCAGCTCCTCGAACAGCTCGTCCCCGAGATAATCGCGCGTGGCCTTCTTGTTCAACCCGGTGAGTAGTCCGTACATGCGCTCGTTGAGCTGCCACGCCTGCTCGATGGGCACTGTGTAGTCGTCGAGCGTCTCGAGCACGAGCCATGCCGTCTTGATCGTGCGCTTGAGCGCGGATGCGTACACGACGTCTATACACCGGTCCAGCCCCGCAGCTTGCAGCGCTTGCGCCGCCTCGACTGCCTGATCCTCGCCTCTTTCAGACAGAGGAACGTCGTGCCATCCTGTGAAGCGGTCCTCGGCGTTCCATTTGGACTCACCGTGGCGCAACAGGATGATGAGGCCCTTTTTGTCGCACTGGACTTCGTCGCAGGGTAGGACGCACTCGTCGCCCTGTGCCCCTTTTCGCAGAAGATTTTGGAGCTTGGCAGTCGCTGCCAGCTGCTTCGTGTTGTGGGGCGAGGCGGGGTCGCGTCCGTCGCTGTACATCGAGCCGCTCGGAGCCCGCGACGAGCGCAGGATGGGCCCCGATACCACGGGCGGCGCGTACGCCGCACCGCAGATGCCGACGGCCGCTATGTGCAACCATAACCGCATCATTGATGGTTGATTCATGGCTCTCGAGAGTTGGCACGCGGAATCGAGAACGAGATGTCGCGAGATCGCCTCGTCGTTCCAAAGTGCCTTTGACGGCGCTACATGTACTGCGCGCACGCTGGATGTCAGCCGCGCACCACTCGTGGTCCGTCGATGTTAGGGACGCTGTGGAGTTGAATGTTGAAACCACTTTTCGTTAACAACGGTCGGGACGGCAGCGAAGGCGAGCGGAGTGGACGTCGGACGGAGAGTCGCGCGAGCGCCTCCACGCTCCCGTTAGTCAATGCCAGCAGCCTCATGCCTGGGGCTGCGCCGCTCCAACCTCGCACTCGCACCGCTGGCCGTGGGCGGCGGTTATGAGTCGGGCTCATCGTGCGGCGTCTCGCCGTCGACGCCGACCCATCCCGACCTCTCGGAATCAGGCAATGTATTCAAGATTGGAGGATTCGCGATCGGGCGCGACGGCGTCACCGAGACTGCCAGCGCGCCGGTCGCCGGTTCAGCAGCCACCGCTACAGCAGCCTCCACCGTTGCATCAGCCTCCGCGGCCTCCGCAGCCTCCGCGCCTCCGCCGGGCGACTTTGGCATCAGCTTTGACGACCTACAGATGCTCCAGATCATCGGGCGCGGCGCGAGCGGGTTCGTGCGCCAGGCTGAGCATTTGCCGAGCGGTACGATCATGGCGGTCAAGGAGATTTGCATCAGCGACCCGGGGCGCCGGCAGCAGATCCTCAAGGAGGTGGAGACGCTCCGCGCGGCCACTGCTCATGCCGCCTCGCACCTGATGATGTACCTGGGCGTGCGGTACTTCGAGGGGTCGATCCAGCTCGCGATGAACTTCATGGATGGCGGCTCGCTCGGCGACCTAGTGCACAGCCTCGGGCCACTGCCCGCGGACGCGCTCGCGTGCCTGACGCGCCAGACGCTCGGTGCGCTCGTTGAGCTCCGCGAGTGCCACCTGGTGCACCGCGACCTGAAGCCGCCGAACATCCTACTGAGCTTGCGCGGCGAGTGCAAGCTGAGCGACTTTGGATGCGTGGCGGAGCTGCAGGACTCGTTTGGCAAGTGCGGCACCTTCGTAGGCACAGTGCCGTACATGTCACCCGAGCGCATCCGAGGCGAACAGTACTCGTATGCGAGTGACGTGTGGGCGCTCGGGCTGACGCTGGTTGAGTGCGCGCAGGGCCACTTTCCGTACGCACGGCGCAACGGGTACTGGGGCATCCTGCAGGCGGTGCTCAAGGAGCCCTCGCCCTCGCTCGCGTGCGGCGAGCACCCCGATGAGCTCATCGACTTTGTCGACCATTGCCTCATGAAGGCGCCCGAGGAGCGTGCAAGCGCGCGCGTGCTCCTCGATCATCCGTTCGTCAGCAGCGACGAAGGCGACGCGCGGTGCGGCACGGCCGCGCTCCGTGCGGCACTCCGCGCGGCCCGAGGGCTGCAGCCCGAGACGGAGGCTCAGGGGCAGGCTCACGCCGAGATGAAGCTTCCGGTGGGCCGAGATGAGCGCCGAGATGAGCGCCGAGATGAGCGCCGAGTTGAGCGCCGAGATGAGCGGTTTCGTTCGGCCGTGAACGTGAAAGCTGCCGTGAACGTGAAAGCTGCTTCCCCAACCGGTGGCGTGGCGGGTGGCGGCGCCTCCGACGACGAGCCCGGCGAGCCGCTGACGAAGCTGACGAAGCTGACGAATCATGGCGGCGCCTCCGACGACGACGGCAGCCCCCGAACCCATGGCGGTGGCGGTGGCAGCTCCGGCGACGACGTTGAGATGGAGGCCCTCCCCGAGGAGGAGGTCGTGGAGGAGGTCGAGGTCTTCTCGTCAGACGAGGAGGGCGCCGACGCGCGGGCGGTCGCGCAACAAGAGAAGGACATGCTCCTCGAACACCGAGTGGCAGTGGCGGACGTGGCGGCCGAGGAGGCGGCGGCTGAGATAGAGGCCTGCACTGACGTTCGTGCAGTTCGGGAGCAGCCGTCGCCAGAATTGTGGGCCCATGCCGGATATGCGCCCCATGCGGTACCGCGCACAGGCGGCGGTGCCTTGGCCCCAAGCGCAGCGGAGGAGGCGTCGGTGCTGGCGGCGGAGGAGGACGAGGCGCGAGCATGTGCGCCCGGCGAGCCGCTGACGAAGCTGACGAAGCTGACGAATCATGGCGGCGCGCCCGGCGAGCCAGCGGTCATTTTAATGCGCGCGTCCTCGGCGCGGGCCGAGCCGCACACATCAACGCGAACCGCCCACAGCAACGCGTTCACGGCGCGGGCCGGACGTCATCAGCGGATCCACGAGGCGCGTTGTGGTGGGCAGCTCCTCGAGGCGCGTTGTGGTGGGCAGATCCTCGAGGCGCGTTGTGGTGGGCAGCTCCTCGAGGCGCGCCAGGCAGGCAGCCTCGCCACGCTGCATCGCGCTGTGGTGGGCGCCGGCAGCCCCCTCGCTAGGAACGCCGACGCAGCGGCGAACGGCAGCGGCGTGGCGGCCGTCGCGACTGTGAACCTGAGCAGCGGCGGCGGCATCGGCAGCAGCGGCACGCCGCAGCCAGGCGCGGCCTCTTCGCCGTCCGAGTCTGCAAACGAGGTGGAGCTCGCTACGCTACTCGAGCTCGAGCGGCTGATGACGCGCAATGCGCGTCTCGAGGGCGAGGTGTGCGATCTGCGCGCCGAGATGCAGGCCGTGACGCATGAGGCGCAGCAGCTTCGGCGCGAGGCCAGCCGCTCCCAGAGCCTCATCGTGCAGCTACAGGCCCGTCTCGAAGCGTCGCGCCCTGCGACCGCGGATCGCGCTGTAGCGGGCGCGAACCGCGCTGTAGCGGGCGCCGATCGCGCTGTAGCGGGCGCCGCCCGCACTGGCGGCGTGCGCGAGCTCAGCGGTCTGGGAGCGCCGCCACCGCCGCCACCCTCGGTGCTTCCCTCCCCTGCGGCGCCCGTCTCGGCGCCCGTCTCGGCGCCCGTCTCGGCGCCCGAGGCGGAGGAGGGCCTCATTGGGGCACCTCTCGAGGCGCGTGCCCTCGACCGCATGCATCCAAGTGACCTCGAGCGACTCAAAGTAGTGGTCGAGGCGAATGCGAGTGAGGTACGCGCCGCGCTCCGACGCAACGGCGGCATGCAAGTGCTCACCACGGCGCCGCGCTCCGACGCAACGGCGGCATGCAAGTGCTCACCACGGCGCCCTCTCCTCCCCACAGGTACGCGCCGCGCTCCGACGGCGCTCCAGGCTCAACCCCAAGGGCAGGCCCGGTGTGGTCCCGTTGGTCAACGCCTCGGCCGTGGCGGGAGGTACGCCGGCCATCGGTGCGGCTGGCGGCAGCAGCGGCAGCGGCGGCGTTGCCGGCGGCGGCGGCGGCGGCGGCGGCGGCGGCGGCGGCATTGTGGGCACCGCACTTCACCAGCAGCAGCTAGGAGGGCTGACTTGCAACGGCGGCATCGTCGGTGGACGGGCCAAACTCTCCTCGCGGACCGAAGAGCGGCGGCCTTCCACCGTTGCGCCTCAGGTCGTCACGAGCACAGCCGTACCCACCATCGCATGCCTGCCTCCGGGCGTCGTAACGGGCGCAAGGACGCCCTCGAGACTCCCGGAGCAGGCACGCACCCCCGCGCCCACGCCGATGAGCGCACACGTGCGCTCGTCGACCCCGCGCTTCTCAGTGGCACGCGTGCCCAGCGCAGGCCGGATTGGTGTCATGGGGACGGGGACTCGTGGGAATTGGTAGAGCGGAGGTTGAGGTCGAAGGTTGAGGGAGGGAAAGGGTGGGCGAGACCGAGGGAGCGTTTCGGCATATGTAAGCCGTTGAGCTCACCGTTACGTCTCAGCTCTCACGAGCTCTCCGACATAACTTGAGGTTTTGCCCCGACGCCACCCACGGCGCTTTTATCGGAGATTTTCATCATCGCATTTTGGAGACAAGAAGTCGAAAGTGGATAGGCATATCCCGACTGTGTGATGAGCGCGCGGGGGGACCGCGAGGAAACTGATTGAGCTATGAGCAATGATCCATGTGAGAGGCCTGCATAAAAATTACAGTGTCGTAAAACGTTCTTATTCTGTCCGGGCCGAAGCAATGGACGACGACGTCGAGGAGGACGTGGGGCTCAACACCTCACGCGAGCTGCGCAACGCCTACACGCGAGGTTCGCGTGTGGAGCTCACGGGTCTTGTGTCGCGAGCGAGTCTCAACGGAATACTGGCGACGGTCCTTGAGCACATCTCTACCTCTGGGCGTTGGGCAGTCATGCCAGAGGTACCGAACTCCAAACAATTGTTGGTCAAGCCGGAAAACATCAAGCTCGTGCACGACCCGGCCATGCGCCCGATCAATCTTCGCAAACTTCTCATGCAGCTTGACCCCGCCTATGCGCTTATGCCCACACAAGCTTATGCCCCGCATATCCCCACACAAGTCACCAACGAACGCATCGCCCAGCGTAAGGCGCTCATTGCAGTGCTCTCTCTTGCCCCTGGCCACAATAGCACCGACCCTCTGCTCAACGACCCGACGTGCCAGATCCTCGAGCTGAGCGCTCTCGATGCGATCACTGTGCAGCCACGCCAGCTCTACGTGTGGGCGCTCGTGTGCCGCGCTTGGGCCGCCGCCGTCAAGGCCTGGCTCGCGTCGACGGCGGCGTACGCCTTTTGGCAACGCGTCTGCGCGGGCATGCTCCCGCCTGAGACCGTCCTGCATCCCGAGCTCTGCACGAAGGACATGCTGCGCGAGTGGGCCGCGTTGCCCATGGCCGTTGGCACTAAGCAGCAGTGGTACCGATGCGGGCTTGGCAGGGCGCGTACCGACGAGGAGTCGGAGGCGATGACGGAGCTTGAGCTGGGCATTTCGATCGCCTGGCTCTTCAAGCTCTGGTGGAATATCGGCGACGCCTCACACACTTCGCCGCGCTTCGTCGGCTGGAGGCGACTGTACTTCGATCCCTTTCTCACCGGTCGCACGCACGGCGCGGAATTCAATCCGCCTGCCTGGGAATTGACCGGTGGCCGCCGAATACCGCATAGTCTGCTCGCGAACGTGTGCGATTGCATCCAGGACTTTCGGGGGATCTCCTCGAACCTGCCTGACGAGATCGACTACGAATGTCTCCGCACGCTCCGCGCGCTCGTAACCAAGTTTGACTGTCAGACACCGCTTCACACGCAGTGGCGATTCATGACGGAGCCTCAGATCACGCCGGCCAAGAACGCCGCCTTCTTCTCGCTGATCAGGCGCTATTGCCCGCTCTTCCCGCAAAAGGCCGACACGGTACCGCTGGAGGTCGTCTCGCCTGTCTTCAAGCGTGGCAAGCGCCACCGATACGAGTTTCCGCGCCCCGAGCGCTGGCGCCTCTGGCCGCACACGGCGAACAAGTTTCTGATCCTGGACTCCCCAAATGATGTGTTTGATATCCGGGATAGCTGGGTGTGGGATCAGGACGTGACGGAGCGCGACGAGCGAGGCGTGCTTGAGGGTGACGAGGCCTTCGATGCGAGCGAGGATGAGGAGGCCGAGGACATGGAGGACGACATGGATGGCGACGAAGACGATGATGTGGTTGAGGAAGACGCTGGGATAGATGTGAATTAATCTTATGATGTGCACGTGCATCGCTTTCTCCTCGGTCACGGTGCGGGGGTGGGGCGTACGGGGGTGCAGGCGACGGGGCGTGCAATTGGGGGCGTGGTGTACGGACGAGAACGCGGCCCAACGGGTGGAGCTAAAAGGCGGAGCGAGAGCTAAACAGCGAGGTCCGAGACGTCTCGGGACGAATATCCTATACTATATTCTTATATTCGCTACTTTTGGCGTTCTGCGTGACGCGATCGTGCGACAAGCGAACAAGTCGATAGACGATACCGCGCGCGAATATCGTTTGTACGTTCAACCGGTTGATATATAATATCAGCTGAGATCGATACGATTCGGGTTTCAGGTACAGGTTCAGCGCATGGTTTCAGCTTAGAGCTTTCACGAGACCGTTCAAATTTTGGATTATCTGGAGATTTAAACTGGAGATTAAAATTACGTCGTATCTGCGCGGCGTGTTAAATGTTAATCACACTGCGGGTCGTTTAACACGCACTGTTCACACCAGTCGGACCGCACACCGGCAGCAGCGCACACTGAATTCACATGTCGCTTGTCGGCGGACTGAACGTTCTGAGCCTATGTGCGCCTATTGCGCTTTGGGCACCTCAAAATATCCCCTCGCCCGGCCACTACTGGCGGTCGATCTTATGGCGTAGCATCGACGTCGCCCACATGAACGTCCACGTCGTTGTCGAGGATCTCCACCTCATCGGCGTCGACGCCGGACATGCGCACGGCCTCCGTGAGCTGCTCCTCGTAGCGACGCAAGGTCTCGAGCGGCACCACGCGATGCCGCCGCAGATTGCGCCGCTTGGCTGTCTCGAGCGTCACGCGCACGTACAGGATCTTCACACGGAAGCCGGCAGCACGCGCGGCCGCCATCCGCCCTTTTCGCCGAGCTACCTTGGTGCCAGTCCCATCGAGGATGATTCGCCCCACGCTTGGGTCGGCCAGCGCCTTGCGGAAACGCTCTTCTACCCGCAGATCTGCCCAATCGTAGGCGCCCTCCACATTGTACACAGCCGCCGGATCCTCAGGCGCATAGAGAGGATGCTCTACCATCTCGCGGTCGAGGTCTAGGATGGCTGTCCTGGCCTCCCCATCTCTGCAGCTTCCCTCGCTCGAGTCCCACAGCCGGTATGCACGCTCCGCATCCGTGAGGCTGCCACCCGGCATCCCAACAAGCCTGTGGCCATAGCGCTGCTCTATGACGCGCGTCTTGCCCGATCCAGGCATGCCCGCAAGGAAGATGGCCTCGCGCCGCCTCTCGGGTGTGCCCATAGTCGCCAGCTGTACTGAGAGACTTGGGCTCTGCTGGCTCCAGGCTGTTGAGATGCTTGTGGCACTGCTCGTCTCGATGCTGGCGCGACGCGACGATGCTGCAACCACGACATGGGGTGGGGGGGGAATAGTAGATACGCGTAAGCCGTAGTTGCTGCCGGATGCACGTAGCCCGAGTTTGCTGCCGAAGCCGGGACGATGCAGTCCACGCGCTGCGCAGACGGCGCTCCTGCATGCCGTCATCATTCCTCGAGGGATGATGGGTTGACACGACTCGCGAGCGTGCGAGCCGCGGCGTCAGTTTGTGCCCCGAATTGAGTCCAATCCAAGACCTCCGCCGTCGAGAGGCCAGCACGAAATTGACGTTTGACGAACCTCATCAATTTTTCTCTCCACAGTACACATGAGCCGATCGTCTGAACGCTCCGGTGCAACCGCGGCCTCTCCTTCCCAAACAGAACAACACTTGAATATTATTATTAAGGGTCAACAATTCGGGTGACGCGGGGCCCGTAAGGTAACCGTATCCGTAAAGGGCCCGTGTGTGACGGCCGGGGTGCGGGGAGCAATGGCGGGGAGGGCGGGAGCGGGGTCCGTAACAGTTACAATGTACAGTACAATTGTATCAGACTAACAGTAACAGCTAACACGTGCAGGTGAAGTACCGAGTTCCATTGCATTTGTCAGCTGTCAAAATCATGGGATGGGGAACAGGGGTGTCGTGGGAATCTGAGTGTTCGCGTTATCGAATGAAGATTTCAGCCTCCAATCGGAGCGCATCTGCGCGTGCGCCTCTCTTTTCAGAGTTTGCCATCACGCCGGATGCGCGAGGGCGAGCAGCCGCGCCAGGAGTTCCTCGCGCTTGCCGTTGGCGCGCACCCCGGCTTGCTTGGCGCGCTGCTGCAGTGCCTTGTACGGCAAGGCATGCAGCCCCGCGTTGGCGTTGGAAGGCGGAGCATTCTCGACGCCCATCTCGACGCCCTGGCCCCCCTCGGTGGGCGCCACTCTCGCGCCCTCGGCTCCTCTGCCGCCGGCTGCAGCGGTGGCCTCAGCCTCTGCGTTCGCCTCTGCCTCGATGACGCCTGCCGCAGATTGGGTTGGCGCCGCTGGCGCCGCTGGCGCCGCTGGCGCCGCTGGCGGCACCGCCAGCTCGTGCGCCGACGGAGCTTGCACCGCCTCGGGCACGCTCGCGAGGTCCTTGATGAGCACATCCTCGTCGAGGTCGCCGCCAGTCGCCGCGTCGACGAGCTCCAGTACCTGAGTCGACAGCTTTCGTGCCGCGCCGGGCGGCGTCACCACGGGAGATGGGACGGCGATGCATTCTTCGATGGCGAGCGGAGCGCGGCAATTCGGACACGTCTTGTTGTCGCGCTCGGCCCAGCTCTTCCAGCAGTCGATGTGGTAGGCGTGGCCGCAGCCTGTGACAGCCACGCGCTGGCCTGTGACGGTCACGTCTATGCTCTCGCAGCAGATGGAGCACACGTCCTGAGCGTCGTCGGTGGGCGTGCCATCAAACGCATCCGTCTTCGCCTTTACCAGGGCGCTGCGCGCAGCCGTCTTGGCTTCGGCGGGCGTGACGGCGCTCGGAGTCTTTGACGGAGTTTCGCGCGGCACGAAGACAATTGATGATGAAGGTATCAACAGAGGATTGGGCGATTGATCCCCAAAGGTGAATCGACGAACCAGGGCTGATGGCGAGAAGAGCTCCCCAAGTGAGGCGATCGCTCGCGAGACGCGCGACGAGTTGGGCAAGTCTTCCAGCGGGATGGAGGGCCCCAATGCAGTTGTGCTGAAGCGGCTATGGCGCCGTGGCGCGGGCGGCGCTCGCAGCTCTCGGCGAGCGACGTGCTCATGCACCCAGTCGGGAGTGGTCTGTTGCGAGTCTGAGGACGAGGAGGCCGACATCCGTCCAGGCCGCTTGCTCTTGAAGGGATTTCAAAAGGAGGGCCGTCGGCCAATTGAAAGTTGCCTGTTTCGGCAACGATCTCGAAAATCTCTATCTTTAGTCGAAGAAGGGCGTTGCGAAACCGGGGATTCCCGCGGTCACGGAAGAGATCATGAATCATCGCCTGAAAACATGTATTGAAGAGATCGGTGAGATTGCATGTCGAAAACGTACGGTAATCGGTATAAACGCACCTACGCACGGCATTCACTTGACGTGATCTTGAACGCATTGCGTAAACGAAATCAGACAACGGGGCAACGAACGACGACGGGTTACACTCTGTCTCTGAGAGAGACACTCTCCGAAAGACCATGCATGCTTGATCGGATGCTACTTGAGACTTCATCCCACGCGCAACTCACAGGGGCGGACAGCGGGAGCGGCCCGGCGGCGCAAGCTATATGAAGATGCAGATGCACATGCTCATGCAGCACTCTCTGTGGCCGACACACATTCATCTGTGGCTAAATCTCTCGCCGCACCGACGCGCTGCATCGGCCGGCGCTTGATGAGCGCGTTCCCAGGCGTCAGCTGCTCGCTGAATTAGCCGCGCACTCGCTTGACGCGGCCGACCAGAAAGTTGCCGCCATTCTGCAGCGTCCGTGCGTTGGGGCGGATGGTGACGCCCGGGGGCACGGTTAGGTGCTCCATGCGCAGGTCCATCCCGTCGGCGCGCCGCATGTCCGCCACGAGGAAGCGTGGGATGTTCTCCGGGTCTCGAACAAGGCACTTCAGGCCTGTGTCGGAGAAGATGTCGTGTGTGTACCCACCCGTCTTGATCGTCGGATGCGTCTCCTCGTTGACGAAGATGATGGGCACGGGCAGCTTCACGGGATGGCGCAATGGGTCACGAGGCCAGCGGCGGAAGTTGACGTGCTTCACGTTGAACCGTTTCAGGTCGTCGTACTGCACCTCCTGGGTCAGCACGCGCACCTTCTCGCCACCCTCGACCTCGAGCGTGAGAAGCTCTCGCTGGTAGTGCGTGCGACGTAGGAAGGGCATCAGCGCTTCGCGTGCGACCGACAGGTTCACGAACGGCAGTCCATCACCCTGCAGTACCACCGGAAGGCGGCCCGCGGCCCGCATCTCTCTCGAATGGATAGTGCCGAGCTCCGAGCTCTTGCGTGGCACCGCATGCAGCACGCGGTCGGGCGAGGGCACGATCGGATCGAGATCGGGCCGGTACCAGCGGCGCAGCAGGCCAACTCCAGCGCGGCGGAGGGACGCCGCCTGCGCTGAGCAGCCCAGCGAGCGCAACATGACGATCTCTCTGCTGAGTTCCTGTGATCAGGCGCGCGCCGAATGCAAAAGTCCGAATTCGTGTGAAGGAAGGCACACCCGAAAAAAGATCCTACGAGACCATCCCCGCTTGTTGGCCTGTGTACGAAAAAAACGCTCGGTACAACGCGTACGCATATTTGGTTTTCGCACACTCGCGACGCCCCGTCCAGCCCCGAGAGCCGAGCGGCCGAGCGCCCGCCTGAGCTCCACAGCAGCAGCACAATGGCGCCCCGCGGTGCCGCCGGGCCCAGCAGCGATGAGCGACGCGAGATCGAAACTCTGAAGGCGCTCATCGACAAAACTCCAGAGCGCCCGTCGACACTCAATCAATCAACCTTCATGCGGTTCACCATGGGAGAGCAGAATCGGTGCGCGCCCCGCCGAAGTCGTTGAGCGAGCCTCCAGCGCACTCGCGCCAGTACTGTTCGCGCCACATGCACGCCATCGCACTCGCTTGCACGAACGCTTTCACCGAATGCCGCGCTTGCATTGCATTGCTTGCACGCTCAGGGCTGTTGGAGACGAGGTGCGTAAGGAGAAAGAGGCGATGAGTGCTATGAGAGCGGAGCTCCAGGCGAGGCGGTTGCAGCGAGCAAAGGATCTCAAGGACCAAGCGAAAGCGCAGCTGGAGCTCGATAAAGAGATCAAAAAGAAGGAGGAGGAGAAGAGGCTCGAAATCGGCAAGGAGCAGCGGGCCAAGGAGGCGGCATGGCAGGAGCGGCGGGAGCAGCAGGCGCAGGCTTTCGTGATGAAGGGTCACAAGCTTGTGGAGGAGACGCGGCAGCGACAGAAGAATATGGACAAGGCCGAGGACGAACAGGATAAGAAGGAGCGCGCGGAGGGCTTGGCGGAGAAG
The DNA here is from genome assembly GCA_002887195.1 of Chrysochromulina parva. Taxonomy (NCBI): domain Eukaryota; phylum Haptophyta; order Prymnesiales; family Chrysochromulinaceae; genus Chrysochromulina; species Chrysochromulina parva. The sequence continues at coordinate 13,915 of PJAB01001102.1, forward strand.
AAGCGCATCTTGGAGGCGTATAAGAAGGAGAAGGCGGAGAATTACGAGGAGAACAAGGTGAAGGTGCAGTCCGTGAAGAAGGCGACGGACCCTGCGATCATCGCCGAGGCGAAGAAGTGGGCGTCGGAGCAGCGCGTGGGCTCGGCCGAGGACAAGCGGAAGCAGTTTTCGGCGCTCAAGTCGATGCGAAGGCGCAAAAAGGAGGGGCACCTCGAAAAGGCGAAGGAGATCAAGGGGAAGGTGGAGGAGATCAAGCAGGCGGCGAGGGAGGTGCATAAGAAAATGCTCGAGAAGAAGAAGAAGAACGCGGGTGAGGAGCGCGCCAACGACTACCTTGTCGAGCTCGAGAAGCAGCGCGTGCTCGCTCAGAAGCAGAAAGAACACGACAGCATCTACAACAAGCGGTACGCCTCGACCAAGGCGGCGGCGAAGTGGGAGCAGGCGCCCGTGCTCGCGAAGCCGAACTTTGGGAGCCTTGACCCGAGCATCTCTGGCGGAGGCTTGGTGGGATGAGGTGCAAGGACAGGCGAGCACAAGCAGGAGATCTGCTCATCCAGAGCACAGGACTCACGCCGAGCGTCGTGCCGAGCGTCGTGCTGCGTGCGCGCGGCGCCATAGGCGTGATCCAAGGTCAACAGTTCGTGAGGCTCAACGTTGCTACGTATTAAGGATGCGCATGCGTGTCATGGTAGTCGATGGGTCGCGTATAGAGTACAACGTGTTTCCCGCAATCGTGCGATCGATCGGGGTCCACCGCCATGTGCGTGCGCACGCCGTGCCGGCGTTGCGCATGCGGGCCGCGCGTCCGCACGCGCTAGTTCCAATCGCCCGGTGACTTGAGACTTCATTCCAGGACTTCAGTCAATCTTTCAGGACATTCACGTCACAGACTCCATGGCTTGCTCCATGGTTCTAAACTCGACACAAATCAAATTCACCGACCGTCGTACAAAATGATGCAATTTCCTCCCTCCAACTCATTTAGCAATTCACAGACATTGTTCACAGACATTCGAAAGCCCGGCCCATGCAAGCCGAATGCGCTACGGCGCAAAAGGGCATCACCACGTGGGCGGCGCTGTTCCCAAGGCGAAGCAGACGGGACGCTCGCAAAAAATTGGATTGAGTCAGCCGGGAGGCTCTCGCTGGAGATTCTGCTTGATGATTCTCCTCAGCTTCAACATGATGGCAAGCGTTGAAAGCCAGACCCCTGCATGCGACGCCTGCCTGTTCTTCGTCGCCAACATGGAGGGCGCGAGCGTGGACCGAGTCCTCGACATTTTCAACGGCTGCGGCCACTCTGTGCGGCTGGATGAGTACCTGCTGTGCAGCTGCTCCAATGGATGCGTGCCGCAGAACTTCCACGAGCATCACGAGAACTTCACGTCCGGCGCCGTGCTCCAAGCGGGCGCGACGTGGCGCATCGCCCATCCCCAGGCCCGCATCCCACCCGGCGCACGTCCATGGAACCAGACCTACCAGTACCTTTCCAACGGCAACGATGCCTTCGCGCTCGTGCGCCGGTCGCCCGCCTATGTGCTCGACACCGTCGGCGACTTTGGGCCCGACCCAGGAGCTGCTGGTTGGACTGTAGCGGGTGTGCCGGGTGCGACCGTTGACCACACGCTGATCCGCAAGAATACCACAAGCTCGGGAAATTGCGGCGCCTGGAGCCATTCGGCGGGCACGTCGGCCGCCAGCTCCGAGTGGATGGTGTACCCGCAGGGCACATGGCCTTTCCAAGCAAGCCCTTCGAATACGGTCTCGCCCTCCTCACCTTCCTCGTCCTCCTCCTGCCCCTCGCCCCCGAGCGCACCGTGCAGCCTCAGCAGCGTGATCACCAAGTGCGGCCCCAGTGCGCCGGTCACAGCCAGCGCGGCGCTCGACCGTCGCCCCGACCGTAGCCGCCTGGTCGTGGCCACGTGGAACGCAGAGTGGCTCTTCGATGGCGTGTGCGATCCGACGTCCTCTCCGTGGGCAGGTGGCACGGAGTGCGTGGGCCATGCATCCGGCCTGAATCGGTGCGATGCTGCGGGCGCGGCCGCGCACCTGCAGCGCATGGCGGCTCGAATGGCCGCCTTCGACGCCGACGTCATCTCCCTCGTTGAGATCGAGAGCTGTGCAATGCTCGACGCGGTGGGCGCGGTGCAGCACAACCCCAACGGCGGAGCGAGTGGCGCGGCGTACGAAAGCCTGATGACGACCGGCACGGACACATTCCTGCGCCAGCAAGTGGGCCTTCTCTCGAGGCTCAGGTCGATCGCGCCCGTGGAGCGCTCAAGCGCGCGGCAGGCCTACCCTATCGACGGCGCCTCGGGCTGCGGCGATGCAGCCAACGGCACTTCCGACACATCGAAACACTACGTGGCAAGGCTGCACCTGGAGCTGCCGGCGGCGAGCGGCGCGGCGGAGAGTACCGAGGCCGCGACTCTGATCGTGGTCGGAATGCATCTGAAAGCGATCCCAACGGATCCTCCCTCGTGCCACAAGCGCGAGGCGCAAGCCAGGGTGATGCAGCCACTGCTCGCCACCGCACTCGCCGAGTCGGACTACGTCATCGCCCTGGGCGACCTGAACGACTTCGATGGCGACGCGTGCTGCCGTGATGCGGCTAACTCGACTCCGACTTCACGCGTGCTCCGCATGCTCAAGGACCCAGATCGGGATGGCACAGATGAGCTGCACTCGGTGGTGCAGCGCATGCCGCAGGCACAGAGGTACACGGACTGGTGGGACCACGCGCCCGCTGATGGCGTCGAGCAGGGGGCCACAGAGCACTCGTCGCTCGACCACATGCTCGTCTCAACGGCCCTCTTCGAGCGTCTGGTCTCCGTGCGCATCGACCACACCACCGCCCCGATGGATTACTCGGACCACTGGCCAATTATTGCCACGTTCGACCTGGGCCCACGGCTGTCCTCGCCGCCATCCTCCTCGCCGCCGTCTCCGACCGGCGGCTGCAGCGACGCCAAAGCAGCGACCATGATGATGGCCGGCATCTTGATCCTCGTGCTCAGCTGTGGCTGCTTCTTGTCTTTCTTTTGGTGGGGTGTATGGAAAGGGAAGGAAGGTGCACAGGATAGGATGCTCGAGCGCATCGGAGCCATCCAAACGCGCAAAAGGTCCAACAAAACGTCCAAAGCGAGGGCGGAGGCGGCCATGGACGACTTTGGCGGGGGTGGCTTTAACATGGAGATGAACGAGGCGGCCCTCGCCGCTTCCATCAAGTATTCCTCCGAAACGGAACGCTCGTCCCGCCCAGACGGTACGATCGTGCATGAGCAGCCGTGGAGGTGCTCCTCTGCAAGCTCCGCTCCCAACCTCTCCGTCGCTGCCGACTTTCATGACCAC